>VYZT01047021.1:0-28590 GCA_013400735.1 Pomatostomus ruficeps
GGCGGCGGCGGCGCTCGGGCCCGGCCGGCGCCTCCCGGGCCAGGTCGGTGCTGCGGCCGCGGGGACGGGACGGGAGCGGGGAGCCTGGGCCGCCCTTCCCGGGACACCCTGTGCCGCCCTTCCCGGGTACCCTGTGCCGGCCTTCCCGGGACACCCTGGGCCGCCCTTCCCGGGACACCCTGGGCCGCCCTTCCCGGGTACCCTGGGCCGGCCTTCCGGGGGCACTCAGTGCCGCTCGGCGAGAGCAGCCGCTGTCCCGGCCTGGGAGAAGGGACCCGCGGCCGCTGCCGGGACGGCCCGAGGCCTTGTGCCGCTGGAGGGAGAGAGGGAGGGAGGCCGGTCCTGGCAGCTGCGATCCCGAGGACCGAGGTGTTGTCCCGAATTAGGGCCTTTCTCCCGGTGTGCCTGAGGCCGAGCAACGCACAGAGCCGAGGTATTTGATTTATTTGCGGTTCTGCGCAGGAAAAGGCGCTGAGCAGCAAAGACACCAAGCCAGCACGGCGACTCCCAGAGCTTTTCACTTTTTATACATTTATACATACGCAGAGACATTAATGTTCGCTGACTGCAAGTCACCTGGTTCCCTTTTTAATTAGTATTCTGTCTCCTGTTGGTTAATGATTCTCTCGTTTCCCATGCTAATGAGTCCGTATGCTCAGTCTCTCCCTTCTTTTGAGTCGGAGACCATTGAAATATATCCAGCCCTAAACCTAAACCAGGCAATTCTACCCAAAAAAATTCATTTGCCTTTGTAACACCTGGGCATCACTTAGAACTTGTTTGTTGGCTGCTCTCTATTTCATGGATTAAATCGCCTTTGTTGTTGATTAGGCTTGGAAATAGACAAAGATCAGATATGGAAGAACATCCTTTCTTAAGGAAAAGGCTTATAGAGTTTGTTCATAAGCTCCCGAACCAAACTCTGTCTTAAATAATTTTAGGAGATGTGTGATGTATGCTGTATAGCATTGTAGGCAAAATATCATCTGGCAAAGAAGATAAAAAATAAAGGCACCTGTGCCAGCTGTAACTGCTGTAACTCTTCACAGATGAGAGAAAAAAACATGAAAAAGGAGCAGGGCAAGAAGTCAAGGGTACATTTCTTTCCCATTGTGTTCTTAAATAATGACTGTGCCAACTGGTAGGAAAATTTGCTAGAAACACATGGCTATAATTAAAATGTTACTAGGAATATTGTATATTTAGGGTTTGGGATTTAAAAGGGAAGCCCTCAAAGTATTTTTAAGGGCTTGTATTTCCTCCTGTTTCATTTTAGGAGTACCTGACATATTTTTTTGGACCCTTTCTCCTAGAATATACAGATGATGCTCTTGGTTGGATAGGAAAGTGATGTGTTTTTTAGCACAGTTTTGTCAAGTTATTTTGATAATAAACAGCCTTAATTTGCTTTCAGAGTTGAATATATGGATTAGAAGATGAGTGGGGCATAAAACAAAGGGAGTCAAAGTGAGAGACTTGCTGTAACTAATATTGGGTTTGTTTAACCTGGTAATAATTCCATGTAGCTGTAATGCACAAGGCACTCTGTAGATCACCGCCAGTCCTGAGTCAAAATGCACTAGATAAAGCTCTGAAAAAGATAAGTATTTAAAAAGGAAGAATCATCCTTTAACTAGAATGATTACTTATGTGACTTTATTAAATGCAAAGTTTTAAAATTAATAAAAAGCAGTTAATCATCGTTTTGTAATCAGTTAGTGAAGAAGTGAGATCAAAGCATGATTATTGATGGGGATTTTTTTACCTTTTCCCCCTCCTGCTATGATTTCCTGGAGCAATTAAGCTTGCAGTGTCCAGTGCCGTGTGTTTTTATTTTAATAAGAAAAAAAACAACCTTCACTCCAGAAAACTCCTTTGACATAATTACATGCTTTATTACTGAAGGCATCTCAAAGATTTCAGTTGTCTGCTGAAATTATTTCTAGTGGAATTCATTCCGGACAGACAAGGGTTGTTCTCTTTGCAAAGAGTGTTCAGCCAGGTATTGCAGGGGCACACGTGATGTAAGCTCCTTTGAATGTGCCACTGCCAGGTAACTTCAGCCAGAGTCTGGGCAGCAGCAGAGGCTTGGCTCACCCCCTGACGTGTGGGTGAATGTTTTGGTGTCTCTTAGGTCTATTTTTAATCAGTTTCTATTTGTAGTGAATGAAGAGTTCCTAATTTATACCTGTCAATTTTGGCAAAACCTGTTAGAGTTTGAATTGAATCAACAGAGGGTGCTTTATTGAATTTGGTGTTCAGTAAATTATGTAGCAGGTGCTGAAGAAGGGAAGTAGTGTTTTGTTGTCTGAATGATGGACTGCTGACAATTTGAGGTAAATATAGTAGCTCTCCTTTTTTTTTTGCTCATTTTGGTGGGAGCCCTGGTGGCACTGTGGCTGTGCCGCTTTCGGGCTGCTCAGAACGGTGGCAGCATTGCTGCCCAGTGACCCAGGGGCATCGTGTGATACAGACAGGGCTATAAACAGCCAGTCCACTTTGGTATCGAGGCCTCCTGGCTGTAATCAGCTTACCCTGCACGTGCTTATGTGCCGGGCAGCCCCGGGGACAGCGTTAGTGCAGGGCCTGCTGCCACTGTCCCTTCCCAGGAGTGCCCAGCCCCATCCATGCCCACCCGCCGTGCCAGCGCTGCCCTGCATGTGGAGCTTCTCCAGCAGCCACTCCCTGCTCTGACTCCCTGAACAACAGGTGACCCCCGGGGTTTGGATCCACAAGCATGGGATTGTTTGACAAGCTGGCAGGATGGCTGGGGCTGAAGAAAAAGGAAGTTCACGTTCTGTGCCTTGGCCTGGACAACAGCGGCAAAACCACGATCATCAATAAACTTAAACCTTCAAATGTAAGTAGCCTCCTGGGTTCACTGCTAGTGACTGTTTCATCTGCGTTTGCATGCTGTTGTACTGGATGTGCCCATGGAAAAGATGTGAAGAGCTTCTGATTTAGTACAGTGGAACAAATATACTTTAAGATTTTCCACTAACTAAAACAAAGGGTAAGCATTCACATGGACATTATTTTCCAAAAAACCTCACTGTTAACATGGCACACTTTTGTTAAGATCATCCAATAAGGAAGAGTTTCTGATGGCTGAAATCAGGATCTGAAACAGTCACTTAAATCACTTAAATAATTGCCACAAGATTAGTCACAAGTGATGTTGAACATTTAGGATTAATACAATTGTGCAACAATTTACCAAGTTTATTTTAATCTCTTCCTGAAAAATAATAGGTTCTTAATAAAATAAGAAATATTGTGAAGATGCACATTTAAGAGTGACTTCACTATTTTTAAAGCAGAATAACTTTCAAAATAAGTACTATTAATACTTGCAGTTCATTCATCCAGTGAAAAGTGTTTTAGGCCACTGGGACTGCTTAGTATTCTGAGGAAAAATGAAAGTAGGTTCCTCTTGTTTCTAGGTATACTTATGGACTAGAAATAGATGAATTTTAGTAGTCATGTTCAAAGCCAAAGGCTTGTGCATCTTGGTTATGTGCGTCTGGGAAACTGATTTCTGATGTTTACACCAGGACACAGGTTTTGGGGTTTTGGGGGTTTTTTTTGGGTTTTTTTACTGCTTGCTATCTACTACCAGTTGTTTGGGAGAAAGGCTACAATTGTACAAGGCAAATTGTATATTTATGTCATTTTTGGGATCATTTTTTAGTGGGTTTTTATGTCATGCCTTAAGCAGTAAAGGATTCCTAACTAGAGGTGAATTGAAGACTTGAGGATTTATCACAATAATGGGCACTAGAGAAGGTCTCAGGGGAATTTCACAAGTAGAATAAATAGAATTTGTTTGTAATGAGAATTTACTTCATTTAATATTTTGCTTTAGGAGGATAACTTTGCATCCAACTTGTGTAAGTCCTACCCTTGCAAGACATGGCAAATAGTCTAGCATGCAACAAATGTCATTAGATCAAAGTAAATAAAATTGTTTATTTTTGGTAAGTTCAATGGACAGGTGATCTTGAGCTCTGGGTGAGCCCAGTCTTCTTAAGACCTGCTGCTTTGCCCCAGAAGCAGTACATTAGAGCCTGGAAAATACAGCTGCTTTTCCGTCTGTCTGCAGTTGTTTCTTCTGGACTTGCGTGTGGTGGTGTTTGGAATAAGGGGCTCTAGGAGTCTGTGCAAGGACTGCCTGTCACTTTCTCAGACAGCTCTGTAATCTATGGGATCTTTCTTCCTGCTCAATACCGATGCTTCTTAGAGGAGCTATTCTTTTCCACCAACTTAGCTCATGGGTTCTCTGGCCAGCTCAGTAGTAAATCAGTTATCAGACAGATCTGTTAATAATGCTTTATGTTTTGGCAATTCCAATAGTTTTCACCCTACTTCCTAGAAAATAATAAATCCTTGATTCTGAATTACTTTACTTTTCTGGGAACTTTTTTAAGATTGTACAGTTGGGGGGAAAACAGATCTGTAATGTATTCATGATTCAAATATATTTCAATATTTGCATTTTCTAATTTGATTGTAAAATCTGCACTTTTATTCCTTCAAAGGCTCAAACTCAGGACATCGTTCCAACAATAGGATTCAGTATAGAGAAATTCAAGACTTCAAGGTAGTACTTTCTTTCTTTATTGGCAGTAGTGATTATTATACAATAGTTGGACTTAATTATCTCATTCAGTGGGTTTGTAACTGAGAATCATGTGTGGTGGTGTAATGACAGGACATTGCAGTTTGTTGAAATGTAGTACCCACGAGACCTAATCATGATCCAGGACTGAGTGTGATAGAATATAATGTGTGTTTTGTGCTGCTATAAAACTAGGTGTGTGTAAAAAAAAATAAAATACAAAAGAAAGTATTTTAGTTTTTTGCAGTACTGTGTATAAGTATCTGATCCTTGTCTGTTCAGAATTTCAGAATAGGGCACTGTTACAAACTGGAGGAGAGACAGCTGCTGAGGTGGCAGCCTATATTCCACTCTCAATCTGGTAGCCTAAATTAAGCACTCTCACTGGAGGTACTCTGAACAGATTGCAGAGTAATCTCATTAAATGCAAAAGGATGGCTGCAGCATTAGCACTGTAAAGGTGGCAGGAGCGAAGGCCAGGAAACAGCGGAATAAGTCATGAGTTGAGTGAAGACTGAGATTGGGATTAAGAATGTCATGACACGAAGATATTTCAAGAAGGCAGCATAATTTTGTTACTCTGCAGCATTATTTTGTTATTCACTGGATATTTTTAATGTGTGCAGTTAGTCTTCAAACCAAGCTGTATGGCCTCACTGGGAGGGAGATGTGCAAGAAAATAGTTTATTCCTTGAGCTGATATGTGAGACTGAGAGGTTTCATGTTTCTCTAGGAGCCTCCACAACTGAGGTCTGTCTCATAAAGCACATCAGACAGGTTTGGGACTTCCTGTGTGAGAATGTAAATTAATTTATATTGATTTCTTTTAATTCTGATCCTGTAGTAGGAGAGATGATGACCTGTAAATACACCATGTAGAATACACCAAAACAAACCCTAAAAAACCCACCCAAAACCTCAAACCTCCACAAACTGAGAAGCTCAACACTGTGTCAGGACATAGAGTAGAAAGGATGTCTGGAGAGCTTCCTTTTCTAAACTTCCTCATTTTGGTGTAGCCTCCACTCAGGGAGCTACCCAAAAAAGGAGAACATAATAATGAAGTCTGTGGTGCCTCTGTAGACATTTCTGGATTGGATGAGAATTTTCTGTGGTGTTCTTCAAGTTGCCTTGATGACTGTTGTTTTTGGGTGAAATCTCACAGTTGTGAGAACAGACTGTTCTTTGTAGCTTGATCATCTGAGTTCACCTCTTTTTACCAGAATGTAATTATTTTTTTCTAAAGGTGAAATTTATTTTTTTTTTAAAAAGCCTTTCATTTTCTATTTATGCCTGTCTAGGGACAGAATTTAAGACAGGCTGTGAATTTTGAGTAATCTTTCATCTAAATTTCATTTACTCATAAACAATATTTGATAGCAGCATGATAGGGAATGAGAGTGAATGGGAGCTTATTTTCTATTTGATGTAACTTTAAATAATTGGTTTAGTTCTTTTATTGAGATAATAAACAGATTCTCCATTGTGAAATATTTCTATAATAAGACTGCAAAACTAAGGAGGATCATTTGAAGGCAGATAGTGCAATCAGAGTTCCTCTAAGAATTTTTCTCAGTTGATTGGAATTCAAGTTGATCTGGTTTGGTTTTTTAGGTCAGGGTAGCAAAGAAAATGGTTTGGGTTTTGTTCTTTGTTTCTGTGCCTCATTCACTTCTCTTCTTTGTAGTTTGTCTTTCACAGTGTTTGATATGTCAGGTCAAGGTAAATACAGAGACCTCTGGGAACACTACTACAAGTAAGCCTATAATTTATTTTCAAGCATTGCTGTTCATATTAGCTGTTTTCTAGGTTATTTAAACAGAACTATGATAATATCTAGTGGTTAGAAATGATTCAGTGAAGGCTTATAGCTGGTGCTTGACAGAAGGTCATTCTGGATAAACACAATTTTCTGTGAAAATGAAAGTTTTTATCTGCTGTTATTCTGTGCTTTTGGGGACAACTTGGGGGAACATACAAGAGATGGGATTTAAATGTTGAAACCTGAAAACCAATCCTGTAAGAAAGCTCAAGATGAGTTAAGTTTCCAATTTTTCCATTCTTCTGTAGGTCAGTGACTTAAAACCTACAAGATATTGGCTGATGGCTGAGATGTTTAGAGGTGAGGGAAATGAACCTCAGAGAATAAGGCACATGTAACTAAGAACTTGAATCAACATTCTTGCGTGTTATTTATTAAACAGGATATTCTCTGTACTTTATAACACTCTGGTATTGCCTTTTGGTAGTAGATAGGCACCATTCTCTGGTTTTGTAGCTTTCAGTGAAACTTGATCTTTATTTACATTGTCTCACTGCTATTCTGTAATGCCTGGTCCTGATCTGGGTAACGTGAACAGTACTAAACCATGCAGAATTAACTTCGAGAAATAGAAGGGAAAAATTCTGAAGATGATAATATTGATTAAATATTAGTATAACTTGTGATAGAGCTTAAATTGTTTTTTAATTGAGGATTAATGCTTCCTGTCCTTCCTGTGCAAATTGTGTCAGCATTGAAAACGTGTGGCCAGGAGATCATCATTGTTTAGGAGAGTTAGATTTGCATTGCAGTAACTGATGCCCTCAGGCTACTCTCAAAATGCTAGCACAGTGCTTCATAAGCAAATCATTTTTGTGATTGCTGTATTTAATGCAGTAACTTATCCCTTGTGGGGCATAAACGGCTTTTTCATCTTAACAATAACTCCCTAACAGTGAGGGGGTTTTTTAGGTTATGCTGACAGTGAAATATGCACTTATATTCACCTCTGTTCCTGATCCAGTGCAGTAGGCACTATTTAAGGCTAACTCCTAAGAATCAAATAAACTCAATACTTTTATTAATTAAATAAAAATATTAATAAAATACTTGTGTGCTGTTCAGTTTATAAAGTTAAGCAAGATTTAATTTTGCAGGAGATCAAATCTGGTCAAGTGTCAAAGTAATTCCCTTGGAGTCCTTTAAATTTGGGCTTTTCTTCCATTTGGCTTGAAAATATCTTCGAGGTCGTCCTCTAAGTACATTTATCTTAAATAATCCTAAAGTCATGTTGTGTCCCTCTTCCTGTTACTTCTTTATGACGTTGTTTTTTTGGTGGTAAATACACACCAGTACTCTTGATTCCTCTGGAAAAAAGCTGTGTGCTCATGAAAATTGCTTAGGCATTTTCAGCTAATCTGCAAAAGCTTTTTTTACTGAGGGTTCTGCACACCTGAAAAGAATGGGCCTTCTCTCACAATCTTGGGCTGCTCAGGTTATTCCTGGTTTTCAGAAGGTATAGAACTGTTTCTTATCAAAATGCAAAGATAGATGGTGCTGGAGGGTAAAGAATGTATTCCTAATGGTCTCTCAGAGGAATGTAAAATGAAGGAGAAGTGAACATTGCATTAAAATATAAAGTCGATACAATTTCTGTGAGTGTTTATAACTGGTGAATTATGAATTGGCAAGACTTTATTTGGTTTTCAAAACAAGTTTCAGTAAATGGAACATCAAATCATAAAACATCAGTAACATCCTGAAATAAAGAGTTGAATAGTTGCATATATGTTGTGGCTGTGGTCATACTGCCAGCAGAATGTCCTCATGATTTGAAACAGTTGCAAGTTTTTACCTGTTACTTGAAAAGAAAGAAAGATCCTGTTGATGCAGGGTATGTAAAAGTTAAAATAACCTGCATATGCCTAGCTGTGGACACAGGCTTTTTTCTCAAAAGGTAATTGACCTTTTTCTAAATAAACTTAGTGTAAGAAATACAGAATTTCCATGAAGATCTGTCTTTATGGGTTTATTATTTGCCTGACCACACTGTCAAAATAGCAGTTGGTTACATTTTGAGTTCATTTTTCACCCTGGGTAGTAAAATCAAGCTTTATTAAAAGGTGTGTGGAGACTGAACCTTGTAGGAGCAGGTAACAACCTCATGTCTAAAAAAATTATGGGTATTACCAAAAGATTGAGTTTTAGAAATAAGACTGGATTCAAATGTGAATGGTAAATACCAATGACGAAAATTAGAGGAAAAATGAGGTTTGTTTGGACTTTTTTTTGGTGTTTCTTCTGAAGCCTTTTCTTATTCACAGTTTGAGAACCTATAATTTGCCTCTTTGCTCTTTTTATGTTATGCAGAGAAGGCCAAGCCATTATTTTTGTCATTGATAGCAGTGACAAATTAAGAATGGTTGTGGCCAAAGAAGAACTTGACACCCTTCTGAATCATCCAGGTGAGGAGGTTTTTTTCCCCTTCTGTGTCCATATTTGTTATGTTGTTTTAAGAAAAGCCCTTATCTGACACATTTTGAGTACTTTGCAAATATTTTAGCCATTCATCAATAGTAGTACAATAATAGTCTTCACCAACTTTGGGGTGTTTTTTTTACCTATTCACATTTACAAGTTGATCATGCTTCAGCTGTGTATGCTGTGTTGGATTGGTCTCTTACTAATCGATATAAATCAAAAGTTGCATTGTTTTGAGAAAGAATGGACTTGGAGTTGGAAGCTGGAGAGGCTTTTTGTGATGACCAGCATAGACAAAAACGTGTCTCCCTGTCTGTTTTTTCCATGAAGACAGCTAGTTCCTTTCATAAAATACTTAACTTTCTTTTTTCATCTTCATTGTATTTTTTATGCTTTAGTCAGATATAAGGAGGGATAATTACACCAGTCAGTTTCAATTCCCCCTAGATGGATACATGAGATGGAAGAGGGTGTGAGAGGGTTCATGATTGGGGTCTTGGTTTTACATGAGTTTTAAATGAGACTTCACCTTAATCAAGTTCTGAAATCAATCAATCAATTCTTTGCCTTTCCATATAGCCAGCAGTACTGAGATGCTTCTGTAAACAATATGCAATTTTTCCTTTCAGCACTTTAGGTAGTTGCTCTGCCTAACCAGAATATACAACTATGTCTGGGAAGTTTAAAAGTGTAATAATCCTGTAATTCCTTAATTATTTATTAAACTGACAGAGCCTTAACTTATGGGATTCCCATGCTGAGAATGAGGAAGGAGAAGCTGACTTGCATTTCTAAGAAAAGCAGAGTGTGATAGGGACAGATACGTTCCCGTGACTTTATTTTCCATTAAGACTGTATATTCAGCATTCATTTAATTCTACTGTAAATTAATGTAAAAGTTTCAGTCAGAAGACTATGGAATCAAAACAGAGATTTAATTATACTGTGCTTGTATTTTGGGGCCTTTGATTTGTGTTAACTATATCAGAAATAAAAAGAGCTCCAGGTAGGGTAAATAGTTTATGAGAATTGTCAATGTTTTGATCGACACTTACCATCTCTGAATGAATATGGGGAGGTACTGTTACCTCCACCTATTCTGTGGAAAGCTTTAGTAGGGAGGTGGAAAAGAAAATAATTAGGAAAGTTCAAACCATTTCAGCACTGACAGTTTGTTGGGATTTGGGGGGTTTTTATCATCCCCCTGCCCATCAGCAGGGGCAGATGGCTTATGTTTGACATTTTAAAATAAATCCTTAGCTTGTTTCCTATGTGAAATAACCTTTTCTTTTTGCTATTTTAAAAAGAGCCTGTGTAGGAATTTTCATTGGGATGGTAGTGTGTAAGTTCTTTTCCTATCAAGCATTGACTGATTGACTAAAACCTAGATTTTCTCTAATCCCATATATCATCCTTTGTATAAATAATATGAAGAACTCTGAGAGTTAGTCTTGGTGCTGGTAATTTTTTGGCAGAGTTACTTGTGTAACTTTGAATAGAGTATACTTTATTTCCTTCCAATGACCATATGATCTTTTGGGGTAATCAGTGAGGTTTAAGCTTGTCTGTGTGTAAGTATTCCAAAAATTGCCAGAGTACTTTGTGTGGTCTGTAGTTCTCACTGAAGAGAGCTTCTGGAAAAGAAATCCATCGGGGAGGGGAGAATAAAAAATGTCCAGACATGTGCATTTTTTCCCCATTTTATGAATTCTATGAAGAAATGGATTCTTTCCAGGATGCTAAAGGATAATTCCAACTACTCTTAAACAACTGTTGTTGTGATGTTATGAACACAAATGATTTTTTCCCGTCCGTTTTATACATGCAGTCCTCAGTAAAGCAGGGATTTGTAGGCAGTGGTTTGATCTCTTGTTCCTCAGCTTGACCGACCAGCAATTCCTATCTACAGCTTGAAGTGTGCGTATAAGGTAGGGGGGAGGGGGTGGAAGGCTCCAAAGCCTGCGAGGAAGTTGAGAGCATTCTGGAAGCACGCAGCAGAGGCCAGGTGACCCAACAGTGTGCGCACCTTGGTAGGACACAACCTGCAGAGAATTGCAGCTACAGGTGTGTTGTTTGTACCTTGTTACATGCAGAGGTTAGTAAGTGCTGCCTCATGTGCTGAGGGTGCTGTCTCTGCTCGTGCCTAGATATTAAGCACCGACGGCTGCCTATTCTCTTCTTTGCTAACAAGATGGACCTCAGGGATGCAGTGTCGTCAGTGAAAGTGTCTCAGTTACTGTCCTTAGAAAACATCAAAGACAAGCCCTGGCATATCTGGTAAAGTTCTCTTTTTCTGTCTCTTTATTGGTACTATTTTGTGCATTCCTATTTTAGCCCTGTCCTGCCACTCATTACTGTATAAGAGAATTAAATCAGGTAGATAAAGACAGCTTCCACAGTAGTAATATTAAAACACTTGTTGTGAAACTTGTTTCAAATGTACACTGCATTCATTTAGGCTGTATCTTAAAAGTTTTCGCAGCAGAACTGCTAGCCAAGTAATGGAATGGAGGATTTGCAGTGAAATCAGAAAGCAGGGTTCATAGCGGAAGAACAGCTGCCATGATATTTTGCTGGGAAATTGAGTACAATTGTTAGCAGAGTGCTCCTGCTAGATTACCTTGCAGGCTTGAGAATATCAACAATAAAACTTCTGCAGTTTTTTTCCACTCTGCAGATGCTTCAGCAAACTACTGTTGAAAGGCCATTTAGTAAACGGTTCTCTTCTGAATTCAGAGGGACACTGTACTCTTTGTACCGAGTCATGTTTGAGGGGATTTTTAGCTGTAGGAACTGGAGTCTTTTCTTCCTGAAGGATGTAAGCTTTAGAAGGACTTTGTGCTGGTGTTCATGAGGAAAAAACTCTCTTTTTATCCTAAGTGTTTTATAGAAGTTAGTGTTTCATCCTTTTGAAGTCCTCAACTATTATAAATAAAAGAGAAATCAGCAGCTAAATGCTGCTGAAAATGACAATTTTCATTTTAGGCCCTTCAGTATTGAACTTGATTACCTGGACATTGTTTTGGGGTGGCTGCTTTTTGTCTCAGAAATCACACTGATGAATTGCCAAGCTTCTTGGAAGATCATTTTGTAGGGAACCACAATTACGGTCCAGATTCACTGCTGTGCTGGTTTTCATAAACTGAAGAATGAAGGGCATTTAAACAGTTATGAATCAGAAGGTAGATTCACACTGCTCTGAGTGTGGCAGAACAGACTCTGCTGGGGTTGCTGTTCCAGGGAAGTGTGTACACACACATAATTCCTTCCTCCAGCATTCTCACTCTGTGTAGGAGCTGCATGGGAGGACAGTTGGGCTTGATTATCTCACAGGTCTTTTCCAGCCTAAATGTTTCCATGATTCATGGCTGCTGTTGGAGGGAGTAAACATCTTTTATAGCCTTGTCTGAGGAAGGAGGGGCTGCAGAACAATGTGTCTGCCTCGTGTAGGAGCTCTCCAGAACTCCTCATGCTCTAGAAATGGTTCCTTCTGTCTTGAAACTGGAATTAAGACAGATCACATCATGAAATGGTGTTTCCCTGTCGGGAAGGTGCTCTCTATCATTGGAGAAGCAGCCTTCTCCATGAGAAGAAAACTTCAGGAAACTGTATATGATGCTGCTTTGCAATTATGTAAATTACAAGTATAGTGATGACTCAACTAAAATTGGTATTTTTACAATGTTTTTGTAATTTGATTTGTTTCTTTCAGTGCCAGTGATGCTCTTAAAGGAGAAGGATTACAAGAAGGTGTGGATTGGCTCCAAGGTATATCTTATGTAATTCTGTTGCTCTACTTTCATTCTGTTACACTTTCTCATTTTGTAAGATTTTTTTTCTTTATTATTTCCTTTGTTTTCTTTCTGTCCATTTCTGCTGTCAGATCAAATTACACAGTGAGTACTAAAGCTCTATCATATTTGCCTTTCATTTACCTTCTTAATAAACACAAAACCTCGTGTGGGCTTCCCTGACCGAAGTGTGTATTATGAAATACTAATGCACACTCTTGCAAACAGTGTAGCACTTTAATTTAAACAATACCAGCTCCCAGACTTCAATTTCTTATTGGGGTAGTTCCGTTTCTTCTGTAATTTATTCTTACTGTCCTATCCCAGTTGTACATAACTTAATGGTATGTATCAAGAAATGGTGAAAGAAAATAAGCCACATACACAGACAAATGCATTGGTTTTAATTATACACCTTCAGCTCTTTGATCTAGAGCCAAAAGGAGAGCATCTTACACTAGAACGATTATAGGACATGCAGACACTCATAACTGCATGGAAAGATCAGATCCAGCTTGGATGATGTCTGACATCCAGCATCTTTAATTACACACTTGGTGCAGATGTTTTGTGTTGGTAAGGCTCTGGTCTCTCTCACCCCCCTGCTCCACGTGTAGATTAGCGAAGTGTGACCCAGCTCTGGTAGACTGACCCCGGTTTTAGCTCCCTGGCTGGCCGTGCTTGTGCTGTGAGTGCTGTGCTGGTGCAGGCTCGGCTGCCCTGCGGTGCCCGGCTGTGCTGTGCCCTGCTGGCCGCGGGGTGTCAGCGCTGGGCCGGGGACAGAGCCACTCTCCAAAGGGTGACAGCCAGCCCTGGCCCCGCGTTAGCTCATCCTGCTCATCTGGGGACGCCAGACTGTCCTTCCTACTTACACTCGTCCCGCTGACTAGAAAAAGATGGTTTGTTTTACGAGTTATTGTAGAGTACAAAAACATTTGGTCGTATTTTCAAAGGGAGGGCTGCTCCCCAAAAATACCCTTTATAAAGAGGTTTACTGTCCTGGAGAAGGACAGTGATGTATCTTCCACCAGCTAAAATAATTCTGAGGTGGGGAACCAAGATCTCAGCCTTGGGTTTCCTCCTCTACTGTATCCTATCATCATAGAGGCAGATTCCAAATCATAATTTTTTTCTAATTTCAGGCATTGTTCTGGCTTAGTAGTGTTTTATTGCAGTGTTCAGGGTCTCTGCATCTCTTGCAGGAACCTTTTAAGTTTCAATCCAAATTTTGGGTTTGTACATAGCTTCATGCTACTTAAAAGGATCTCAAATGCTTGTGTAAATATTTTCTGACACAAAAAATATTTTAAAATATTTAAGTTATATCTGTAGATTTTTTTAAGCACAGCAAGGAGGTGCTTCTGCTGTCACTTACGTAGCTCTTCATAACTATTCACCTCTCATGGATTCTTAATTTTCTGAGGTGAAATTCTGCATGGATGGGCTCTATCTGAAAATTTCCTTTGACTCCCTGGTTCAGTGAACCCAAAAGCTTAAGAGGGGTTGAGTTTAAACTGTACTGTTCCCTAACCATGTGTAGTTTGGCAGTTATATGTTTAATGGCTGAATACTTTGATATTTCAAGAACAAATTTTTACTCTAATTCTGCTCATTCCTTGAGCACTGGATGGAAATGTTTGGAACAACTCTGTAGTTATGGTAGTCCCTAAATCACAGCCTGGGGATGCCATAAAATTCAGGGGAGGAAATGACACCTGAATGAGTGCACAGCCCTCCTTGTCAGCAGCCAGGCTTTCCTTAGTTACCCTTTGCAGACCCATTTCACCGTTGGGGTTGCAGGGACAGAAAGTTTTGTCTTTTTTTTCTTTTCCTAGGGAAGGCTGAGTTTGCTGTTTTCCTATTTTATAATGGGGTTGCTATTGCAACAGCACATCCTCAGTGGGGTAAAAGGAACCTGTCTCACAGCATTCCCCCTTAGTGGGGGGAATTGTGCTGATTTCCACATTTTGTATTGGGATGCTGGATGTTTTGGTAACTAAGAAGACATTTGAAGTGAGCTGAGAAGTGGCAGTCAGGCAGCAGTATGGAGAAGTGTGGCTCCTGAGAGAGCAAAGTTTTCATGTGAGTTATTCAAAACCAAACTTTAAATCTTTTACTCTTGGGCAGTTAGTTCATGTTCAGTTACGTGGAAGCCAAAATGCATACAAGGAGTTGAAATGCATACTTCATAAAATAAACTTCCAGGTCTTATCATCAAAGTGATCAAAGCCTGAAGAAGACAAAAATTGAATTAGGTGAAAGAGTCTTCCTGTTTAATTAGCAAGATTTGGGGAAAATTTGGCTGTACAGGAATTTCAGAAGTGGAGGAGAGAGCAAGTTGAGAACAGCTCTGCATTGTCCCCCACTCTTGTAACTATATCAGAATCTCTGTATCTATTTTATTTGTTTTCAGAAAGCAAAATACAGCAAGAATTCATCTTGTCCTAAGACCACATGTTTCTTTTATTAACAGATCAGATGCAAGCAATGAAGACATGAGAGATAAATAAAGGATCTATGGCATTCTTTTGCACCCATTGTCAGCAGGTGTACGAGTTCCTCAGAAAGGAAAAATGATTTGAAGCAGATGAAGACTTCAGCTAAAATATCCTGTATTGACTTGTTTCAGTTTAGTATCTCTTCCAGGCCAACTGAATGTAGACAGCCTAGCACCTCAGGTATGCACATTGATGAATTAAATTGAATCTTGTGACTGGAGAGCATATTTTAAAAAAATAAATTTGTGTTAACAATAAACATCTGCATTCATTTGAGTTTTAGGTGATAATTAGCCACCAGGAAATGCCCCTCTGTTTTTTGGGGGGATGCCTATGGAGCAAATGGGAATATTTATTTTCCAGAGAAAGAATAATCAGCACTTCCTGAAATACAGCTACATGAGATACCTGCTGATTTTAGATGCTGAGTTTTAGACATTTCTGCCATTTTTTTATATTGGGTTTTTATTATCCATCTCTAATAGAGTTCTACAAGAATATTTTAATTAAAGATACAAGGATCCAAATGTTCAGTGTATTTGTTATAGATGATTGCAGATGTTTTTAGGGAATTGCTTTTAATGAAATGTTACGGATTTTTTCTGTGATTATGCCATGGTTATAATTACACTCACATCAATAAACCTTCAAATATATGACATGCCGTGGTTGGGTTTTTTAATTATAATATGCTCACTGATGGTCTTTACATCCTAGAGACTTTTGGCTTTCTGTTTGTTTCATTTGGAATTTGTTTATCCATTTTCCAGTGGATATAGCACTGTATACTGTAATAAAATGGTGTCTCTGTTGCCAAGGTTTTTTTATTAATTACATGTATTTTTTACGCTACCTAATCAACTAGACACTCTTCCAGATACTTAAGGAGCATATGAATCCCAGAATCACAGGATGGGTCAGGCTGGAAGGGAGCACAGTGGCTCATCTGGCCCAATCTCCCTACTTGGGCAGGGCCGTCCCAGAGCACTCGGCACAGGATTATGTCCAGGTGGTTCTGGAATGTCCCCAATGAGGGACACTCCACACCTCTCTGACAATGTGTTCCAGTGCTCAGTCACTGCACAGTGAAGTTTTTCCTTATGTCCAGGTGGAACTTCCTGTGCATCAGTTTCTTGAAAGTTGTATTTTGAAAACACACTTAAGGGACAGCTCACTGGTTTGCTAGATCATTCTTATGAAATGTGTTATATGCTTCTGTTGTGTATAAAGACTGTTTTACTTTCAAGAATAAATTTAATAAACTTTGTGGCTTCAACGATGTACCCTAGGTAACAAACTAAGGTCCTTATTCTTGTTCTGCCACCTCTTCCCTTTTAATCCTTCTTTCCTGGTTCAGGAAATGAGCAGGCTGACCCTGGCAGTGCTAAAGACTCCATTTCACTCCGTGATTACCTGATCCCTGTGGGCCATGTACTGTGCAGCTCTTGCAAAAGCTTCCCCCCACGCCCATTAGCATATAAAACACACAAATGTTCTGTCAGCATCCCTTCTAGGCCTCCCCTCACAGAGGAGTATTTGCGGCAAAGGGAGCTGTCTGAAATGAGAGAAGAGTGTCATGTACTCTCAGTTATTAAATAGTTAAATTTAACTCCCCTGCTTTGCCAGAAGAAAATCTCACTGTAAGAATTCTTTCTTACAGGATGCTATGGTTCTTATAGTTCAGTTTGTCATGGAAGTATTTTCATGTCTCTTTCTGTGACACCTTTGGCCTTTTGTCAGCTGTGAATCTTAAGTTTTCCTCTGAATTGTGGGCAGATCATCTTCTGCTCACTTTGCATTGGATAATAGAGTAATTAAAATAATCACAGAATGGGTTGGAAGGGACCTTACGTATCACTGAGTTCCAACCCCCCTTCCTTCGATAAAGGAAACCTTCCAGGTTTCTCAGAGCTTCATCCAGCCTGGCCTGGAACAATTCCAGGGATGGGAAGACCACAACTTCCCTGGCCATTCTGTGCCAGTGCCTCACCACCCTCTCAGCAAAGAATTTCTTCCTAATATCTAATTAAAAGTATTCTCTCGAAAATAATACTTGTAAACTGTTTTGCTGTGTATAAGTATTTTGTAATTACTGTGGTTCACTTCTATGTCTTACTTAAATGAAACATTTAATTTTAAGTTGACAATTTTTTTATACCAAAGAAAATTTAAGTTCTTACATAAAATCTCTCTGCAGTTCTGACTTCCTTGAATAGTATGGATCTTGATGGTTTTCTGATTATTTTTGTTTGTTTATTTTGAATCTTGTGGATTGCCTTTACTGTCTTGGGAAGCTGTTTGAACCTACTGCTTTGTTCTTCCATTCACAAATCTGAGGGAAGTACTTTAATATCTTTTATTTTTTGCTCTCTAATGTGCTTAGTAAGTGCTTTTTGAAAATGGCAGTTAGTTTTTTATTTTGGCTATTGTTCCCCTTCTTGGTTTTTTGGTGTTTGATTTTGTTCTGCAGCATCTCTTTCTGTTCCTCCCCTATGGGGCCACAGGTCTGAATGAAGACTGGTTGGAAGGAGTAGAAATTGAAACAGTCCTATTAGCAAAATGCTGGATTTTTAATTTTTCCCCCTTATTACTGCTACAGCCATTTGTCGTCTCTTACTTTTAGAACATTTGTGACTATTCTGTGAACATAAAACCTCCTGAGGGGATCTCTGCGTGCTCACCTCTCCTTGCCACCTTGGTGTGCAAGCATAGCTCACCCACATCCACAGGTGCTACAGCCCTGAATTGCTCTAAAAATGTTGAATTTGCTAAAAGGATCACATATTGCACAAATCCTCATGTATCTGTGCAAAAAGGTTGCTTTGGAGTTGTTTTGTGTAGCTGTCTGACTTCCATGCTGTTCTCCCATTACATTTAGGATGTTACAGTAATTAGTGAGTTCTGTCTGGGTGCTCCAAGACAGTTTGCATTGACAAGTTCATGGTGCCTGAGGAACAGAGCAGACAAGGGAACATTCCCTTTCTTGATCCAGGTCACTGTAGGTCTGTGCATTAAGTGGTAACTTGAAGGGCAATAGAGTGACCAAAAGAGACTCAGGGATTTTGGTCTTTACACCCCACACAGTGTTTTGTGCTGTTGCTTCCGTGCAAGCTGGCCTCCTACATATTTATTGATTTCTTTTAAATATGCCTAGTCAGTAAGACTGTAGCATTTTCAGCTGAAATATGGTGCAGTTGTCTTCACATACAAGGTGTTGCATACCAGGTCACTTGGCTGAGGAGGGGGGCTATCAGGTGAATGTGTAAATCCCAATTTTCCTCACTGTGCTTCTTTAATGCTGAGAACACCAGTCCATGGGAACCTTGTATTTAACTACTGCTTGCAGCTGCGCATGGCCCCAGCACTCCTGGGCAATTTCACATGGAGCAGGTACAGTTCTAAGTGTGAGGATGTAAATGTGATGGAGCCTGCTTTGAATCTCAGCCCTCTAACTGTAATTTGCTTGGGGTGTTTTATTTACCAATATGGAAGATAAGCTGCTGTAAAAGACCAGACATAACAGCTCAGCTTAGCTGTCTGCAGACAGGCATTCTGATGTGGTAATACGTGGAATGGCAACGCTGCACTTCAGAGCTTCTGTAAAACAGCTGTGCCACTGTTTTGGAAAGCAGCTTATCTCTTAGAAGCCTTAACTAGGAAATATCATTTTGGTGGTAATAAGAAGTAAAAATAACGCTGATTCAAAATGCTGGTCCTTAAAAGCAAATATTTATTAAGCCAAGAAATGGTGTTTAATCTCAAAAGGGGTGGGGCTGGGGGGAGTTTTTGTTTATTTTGGTTTTTGTTTGCTTTACGTTTTACTTGTTTTTAAAGTTTTACTTGGTTGGAAAATGACTCTTTTTATGCTTAATTCCTGTCATCCATTTAGTTAGTTCTTTCTGGCCTGCCTTATTCCCATTTTACAGAAATCCTTACAAATCTTGCTCTTCAACTTTTTGGTCTGCTTCTTTTAACTTTTGCTGAGTAGTCTGCTAGTGAAACTTTGCAGCTCCCTTCCCTGTTGTTTTGGTTTTGGGTGGGTTTTTTTGAGAAACAAAATAGATAATGAGAGAAGGTCACAGAAGACAGGACTAAAAAAGCAAAAAAGGGTACTACCAAGAAAGTCTCCAACTCTCCTCTTTCAGAAAGGTCAGGAAAGTTTGCTTTGAAAGGTTAACTTGATATACCCTGATCCTTTTTTATTATTTTTCACAGCCCATGCTTGACTAGTTAAATTTGAAAATGCACTGTTACTATACAAAACTAATATTTTGTGTAATTGCTAATCAGAGTTCAGAAGTTAAAATGTCTCTTGTAACAAATGCCAAGTGTTTTTAGTAATATTTTGTAACCATACTCTGGTTCAAGGCTCTGTAGCTCCTGTCACAGTAAGTTACATCATGAAAGCATCTGTGTTGGTGTGAACCAGCACTTTGTAATTAATTTGCCACTGTTCAGTCAGTGGGATTGCTGCTTAATTGGTGGAATTTTTCTGGCCATATGAAATTCTCGCTCTCACAAGTACAGCATGTACGTGTAATGTTCTGTTCTCCTTCAGCGGGTGTCAGGATCTCACCATGCAAATCAGCCGTGTTCGCTTACTCCTCTCTTCTAATGACAGCATGAAACCCCCTCCCACCACTCTTCTTCAAAATCAATCCTTGAAATGAAAGCTAGGCTCTTAATGTCTCTTGTCTGCCAGTAAATTATCTTGTGTTCTCCACACCATTTACCAGAAGATGAACTTAATTCTATTACAATCACATTACTCAGGCTCCGGGTCAAAAGGAGGTGTTTGTACTTTCTCTGGGATTCAGGGAGCACCTTGGAAGAAGAACAGGGTAACTTGTGTAGTAAAAAAAGTGTAAATTTAGCAACTTCATGCTAGGCAGTCTTTTTGCAAACAACTTTGTAGATGACTAAGTAGATTGAAGGCCTAGCAAAATAGTTATTGAACCAGATTTAGTTTGCTGAGGAGTTGCCCAACGGTTCTCAATCAAGGGAAGGAAAGACAGCAAGGAAAGATTTGAAAAACCAGGGAAGTTGGAATATGTGGAAGAAGTTTCTTTGGGCTGGAGACATGCCAGTGATTATTAAGGAAACCTAAGCCTGATGAGGCTCAGTGAGGTAACCATGATAAATGATTGAAGTGGATGCTTGCAAGTACAGACTGACGAGAGCAGCCCCATCAAGCTGCTTTTACAGAGCAGAGAGCTGGTGCTGGGAGCCTCATGTCCCAGTCGGTGTGGCCTGAGTTTCCTTCAGCCTGAGCCTTTCCAAGGGCTTCTCAGTCCTTCTTGGCTTTGAGGTGTAGTTTCATCCAAGAAGAATTCAGTTCGTGTCCTCCCAGCCAACTCTGCGGTGTAAACAAAAGCACTGTGAGTGAGGATTATCTTTAAAATACCCTTGTGACCTGAATTAATGCTCGAGTGGAGGCATGCCCGTGCAGACTTAAGAGGGAAACAATCCCAAATTCTTCAAACCGTGGAGTTGAAACCATGTGAGAGAACAGCAGAACTTGGCAAGAGGTCTCTACAAATGAAGGTTCCCCAGGAATAATGCCAGTGAAATATTTAGGAAAAATACAAGTTTGCAGTATGCTTCACTTGGAACTGGGAAAGTTTATTCCACTAATGCAGGATACAACCATTGGACAGGGATTAAGGGGTAATAGTTCCAACTTGATGGAAATGGCATAATGTCTCTTGTGAAAAACAGGGATGAGTAAATAATAATAAATATTAAAATATTTAAGTCAAGTATAAAAGAGTCGTCTGTCAGGCATCCTTGTTGTTCCTGGCATCATCTGTATTTATGATCACACAGGTTTAAAGGTGTTACTAGGAAATGAACTTTGCAATCTTTTTTTTTTCTTACTTAAAATATCACTCTGCAAGTAAATCTCTCTTTGTTTTAAGCTTAATCACCAACATTTATGAGCATAAGCTGAACAGGAAAAAAGTGTCTAAAAACTGGTGTAACGAGTAACAAATGGAATCCATGAACCAGAAAGTGGATGTTGTTTTCAATGATAGCAATACTCCAAGGATTTTTTTTCATCATTTATTACATCAACAGTGGATTAAATTAAAAGACCTTGGTCCCAATTAAACATTTTTACCTGTGAGGTGATGTTGTTGGTCAGTCATTGCATTCTTGCTTTAGAGGAGTAAGAACTGCTGAGGGGTTTCTTTTCAAGGGTGGAATGTTTCTGCTGGGAAGGTGATGCTTTTCTCTTGTAATATTTTTTTTTCCCCCTTCACCTTGCCTTTTTTTAGGTGATCTTTTACATTCATAGGTTGTTTTCAACAGGAAAGTGTTACTCTGTTTTGAGATCTTTAGAACCTATGCATAATTGTTTTCTAAGTCCTCTGCTGAGCTTTAATCAAGAGCAAGTTAATGCTCTAAAAAATTTTTGGCAGCAGTTTCAAAGCAGGCTAAATTGATCTATAAACTAATCCAATCTAGTATTAGAAAGTATTGCTGTATTTTGCAATTAAGTTTTGAGTATTACTATTTCTTTAATTGCTACCATGATAAAATAAGGTCAGTCATTGCTATGTTAGAAAACAATTGCAGAACAGGCACTTCAGTGCTGACTTACCAATGTCGTTATATGTACATATAATAGTAATATTATAAAGCTATGTTGTAGCTCTACAGTTCCTGGAAATTAAAAGACCTATGTGCAAAATCAAGTCGTTTAGGTTGTAGGAATATTTTTAAGTACCAAATTCCCTTTTTACCCATTTTATCGCTGTTAAAATACTGCTTAGTTCTCCATCTACTCTGATACGCCATGCAATGGTTAAAAAAGCATTAAAACCCCCTCTTTTTGTGGGTAATAAGTCTCTTGGTTTCCTTGAGGTGTGTGTTCTGTCATCATGTAAGGTAATGCATTTTAATAAGTTCTCAATTTATGCAAGATACAAAATATCTGTGATTTCTTAAAGGCTGTCGCAACGCCTAAGTTGCGAGGTGAATGACAGGGGATCTTATATTGGCATCCTACTAAATCGGAATACTTCAATCAGTTCATAATACAAAGAAAAACTGACAGCATTATTCAGGGAATTGATTTAACACAAAAATAATGTGAGCCTTTATTTTCAGCAGCAGTTCAGCACACCCTGAAAATTGGAAAAAACAGAGTACATCTACTATTTATGTGCTGCAGTAAGTGCATTCTATAAAATACCATCTTCCATAGTGGAGAATCCCCTTCAGTCTTCTTAGTCATATTTTATCGGACCAGAGCTGTGCATTACATACAGAAAATATTTCTAAAGAACAACATCAGATAAAAGGACTGTTTCAGGCTCATATCCCCATTAGCCAGACGTTTCCTTGTGATGGTGTTTACTTTGCTGAAAAAGCTTTTCTGCTCTGGCTTTGCTAACAATGAATGCTTGAGTGAGGAAACATGGATTACTCAGAATTTTTGTTCTGGGGCATTGAGAGAAATCATCTTTCCCCTACTAAAGGTTTTGTTGTGCTGAGCTTAAAAAGAAAAAAATAAAAAACAAACGAGGGGTACGTGTGGGGTCAGTTGTGGTGTTCCTTATCCAGCTACCCAGGCAAAGTCTGATCAGTGGTCACTTGAATTCTTACAAACTTGGCCTTTAAAATTTCTTTCTTACCCTTTTTCTGTGTGTTGTACAGACTGTTTACTTTCATGTGGAACTTGTATGTCAAGAATTAGACTTTGTTTTTCTGTTTGTTCTGTAATAAGATTGAAATATTTTCTCCCTGTTTGGAATAACTTATGGATATAATTTGCATACATAAGAAAAGGTCTTTTCTTTGTTTTCTCTCTCTCTTTTTTTTTTTTTTTTAATTTCTTACTGGAAGCTTAAATGGAGAGGAAAATAAGTTGTTCCATGAAACCAGATGGGATTCTGCAACATTAGCAGCCAAAAGCTTTTATGATCCTCTTTGGCTCAATCCATAAGAATTCTGTTTGTTAGAGACTGGTGTACTTAGAGTCATTTTTATATACAGAATATTTTGCAGTGTATTTCTCCAGACACGAAAGATGATTATTCCTTTTGCAATATGCTAATATACATGCTCAGTAGGAATGCGGTAAGAGGTTACTTTACATATATATATTCTAATTCTCAAACATTTTTAATAATATTTTATAAAGGGCCCAGAGCATTGGGTTAAAAAATATTCTCCATTGTGAAATCCAGCAGAAAAGACAAGGGATGGCATTGGTGTGTGTGCAGTCAGTGGTTCTGGGAAGCCTTGGGGTGCAGGGACTAGTTTTAGGAAATCTTTGACAGGTGGTTAAGAAAGGCAAATCTGCTGTCCAGAGGCTTAAATTTACTGTACATAGGTTTGTAACACAATTTAAAACTGCTTAGTAACCTTCAAGTTTAAAAATGTGCTTTTATGTACATGCATGGAAATATGGTAAGCCCATTAGAATAGTAATTTGATTTTATATTTGAAAGTGTGTAGATTTGTAGAGAAAGTTGTATATTCATTTTTAACCACACATCTGATATTCAAAAGATATTCTAGGTGAAAAAGTGTCAGATTAATTACAATGTATAAGTAGCTGGTAATGTATTTCATGGATTTTTTTTATTTGCATGTAAGACACCTCTTTTTGAAAGCTCTTGCATTCTTATGAACACTGAATTATTTGTGCTGCTTTTTACACTACGTACAATATACATTAGAATTTGGGTGAAATCAGCCTGCTGAAGCACTTTGTTTAAGCACAGTTTTCCGGGGAAGGCTGGTGGTGAATAGACGGAATGTCTTAGCAGGGGAGCAGACCCAGAGCAGGATGGTTTTACAGAGACCTCACTACATGCAGTGCAGACTTCCCTGAGCTCCGGTTTAGGGTAGGGTGGTTTGCAGCCATTAAACATTGGTAAGAGTAAAGTGAGCTTAATCTTTATTTTGGACTCACACAAGTCTAATTGATACCAGATGCTGTCAAAAATTGACATGGGAGCCTCCCAGACAAGCTGTGCTAATCAGCTGAAAGTTGTCAAATCATTTGGAATCAGGTACATACATCCCACCACAGTCTGAGGCATCTGAGTGCTTTTTGTTCCATGCCCAGGTGCAGCAAAAGTCTGCTTTAAAAAATATTCTCTAGGTGTGTTGGTGGTTTCTTATTTTGTACTTTACAGTTAGTTTCTCCTTTTGGCAGTTTTGCTACTGGGTAGGTGTAAATGTCACAAATTTGCAAGTGAAAAACAAACAGTGTGGAAAACAGAAGAAGCTTTCCAAAAAGTTGATTTAAAGATTTTAATTCCTAGACTGAACTTTGGCCATAGGTAGCACGGTGCATAAATCTTACCCAAAATAATAAAGAACACAGTTATGGGTTTCAGAAGCTGCAGTTTAACCCCGTGAGTCATTTCCAGCTGTCTTCTCCAGACGTGAAGGCATTTGAACAATAGCAGCTGACCATGTGGCTGTCTTTTAAACCATTTTCAGTAAATCAAATGGAGGAACTGCATGTTTACAGTCAAAGGATGAGGATTGCTGGAAGCTGTGCCGCACATACTTTACAGCAGGAGGTCATGGCTAGATAGAAAATAATCCTAGAAAGCCTTGCTAACATCCTTCATCTGTGTAATAACATAGCCAGGACCCAACTCCTCCATTCTGTTGGTCCCCTTCATTTTAAACTATAGATTAGAGATTTGAAAGTCATCAGTATTTGTTTCAACATCTGGACAATGACACTGTGAAAAATGGCTGGGAAATATTACACACCATGACTCCTTTATGTGTATTTATTAATTCGTGGTCTCATGCCACCTTTTAAAAACCTTGCCATAGTAGATTATAGACTGGAAAGGAAGGAGATAGGTAAGGGCCTGTTTGTTATTAAAATACTGCTGCTATTTATGCCACATCTACCTGCAGACATGTTCTGTAAGAGCCTGGAAAATGGGAGTGCTTACTAACAAGAAAAAGCAGCAGAGCCATATAAAATATTTTGATAGATAGGTGCATTAACATGTATGAAATGGAAAACTGAACTTTGCTTTTTTTTAGCAGAGTTTCACCTCAAAACATAAGACCACTTCTTATTGTAGCAATCCAACAATGGAAACCGTTTGAGGATGTTTTCGTTTAATAGTTGTGTGAAATGTGCTTGCAGGCAAAATGTTTAGTTTGGAGGTTTTAAGACTACATTTCTCCCCTGGTTATTACTTTAATGTATCAGGAAGGTTCTAAAAGAAGGGTGTGAAAGGAGGGCTACTCCTAAACCAGCACGATGGAAACTCACTTTCCTTTTTGGTATCCAAACAAAACAAAAGATTTGACTCAAGAGTTTAAGGACCCATAAAAAGAAGGAAATTCAAAAAGCACAATTAAAATTTCACCATCTGCTCACTTTAAATCAGCAAGGAGAAGGGGGAGGTTTCCCTTCTGCCCAACCATTATAATCAGAATTGCAGCAGAAAAATTAAGTGGATGTGGAACAGGCACAGCACCCTCCCCTCTCCTAGTCGACATTCAAGTGACGCTTTGGGCAGGATGAATTATGAAAAGAAATTATTGAGAGCCCCTGCTTGACATTTTCCTCTTCTGTGCAATTCTATCCCTCTGCAACTGTGTTTTAATGGTTTCCCACTGCCTTTGGTGTTGCCATATTACCTCGTGTGGGCCACATGTGAGCACTTTAATCTGAGGCGGAAAGGAACCTGTTTGCCCCATCTGTTTGGGCTTGCACGTGTTGGGGCTGCTGTTAAATCTGGCAGCTGTGCTAACAGGAGAGACCACCTGCCACATGGCAGATACTGCATCTTTGGGTAAAAGCTGACCTTTCCCCCTTTGCTGGAGGTGTAGGTGAGTAAATCGGAGTTCCCATTGGCAGTTCCCCTTTTATTATTTTAAATGTGTCAAAATTATTTACTCCTAGGCCATGTCATACTCAATTACTCCAGGGCACAAAAAAATAAAGGGATTATCTAACCTGTGCCATGTTCATCTTTTATATTGATACAGTTTTAGTATTTTGATTAGCTTTAATATTTTCATCATTTGCCTGCAGTAGAACTGTCATTTGGTATGTTCCTGTATTTTCTGCTTTTAGATGCAGTGCAGAAAGGAGGAACAGATTTGAGCACAAAATGTTACTGTTTGGGATTAGCATTTCTGATTAGTTTGGCTCTTTGTTCTTGGACAAGCAGAGCCCTGGTAATGCTTCATGCTGCCCCGTGGTGCCCCTCTGGGCACATGTGGACAGCCTTTGGATGCAGCAAGGTGTTCTGACTGCCTCTGTCTCTGTGTGCAAACCACTCACCATATTATACTTAACTACATCCTGGGGTGATTATGAGGATTAATTAATGCGTAAATCCTTTGAAGATACCGGATGCTTTATAAATGCTAATTATTACATTCAGGTTTGCTACAGCTTAGGGATTAGATCTTACTGAAGCAATAGCTAGGGAAGCTGTGAGATGTATGTGGCAAAGAAGAATTAGAAGTAATAAACAGTCAGAGAGCCTAAGCCTCCCTGCAGCCTGTTTGTGCAGTTCTAATAAAATGCCACTCTTCTAATTTGGTTTTGGAGCCTAAGTACGTCTATTTTGAATGTCAGGAGTGTCTCCTCTATAAAGTTCCATTGGGGGCTGCTGTTACATTTTACTTCGTTTTAACCCAGTTTGCCATTTCTGAGAGAATTGGCAACTATGTGTAGGTACTCTAAAAATGTGGTTTCTTGTTTTCCTCTATATTGTCCTGGAATGAAACATTTCATGGCTTTGTGCAAAGCTTGGGACATCTGTATCACTGAGAGAATTGTCTGCTCCTTGTCTGGACACTGAAATCTGGACAGAACCTTGTGTACTAAGTGCTGGTACCCTGAACAAGGTTTGTGACCGGTAACTATTCCCTGAGAAAGCTACTTTTTGTAACCTATGATACAACCAGCTAGTCCTAATTCTGACAGACTGGTTAACAATTTAACTGCACGTCCAATATCCAGCTGTGTCTGTGTTTTTAAAATCCACATCAAAGCTACATGAGACTTGGACTATACAAAGCAGAGCTGTTTGCCTATTTCTTAAAGATTTGTTCATAGCTGAGGTAGGAAGAAGTGGACAGAAAAGCAGACAGTAGGTTTTTTTCAGGCTGTTTTATTGCTGCTGCTCTGCAGATGGGCCTAGAGTACCAGCTTCACGTCTGCCTGTCACTATGATACAGTGGTAAAGAAAGAAGTTTGGGTATGGATCAAGGTGAACAGATGGAAAAACCCTTACAAGAAGAGAGGTGATCACTGGCACAGGTTACCCAGAGACCTTGGAGTTGGAGATATTCAAAAGCCATCAGGACACAGTCCTGGGCAATCTGCTCCAGGTGGTCCTCGTTGAGCAGGGGATTGGACCAGGTGACTTCCTAAGCTCCCTTCGAACCTCAACCATTCCACAGTTCTGTGAGATGGCAGAAAGCAAAAAGGAGCTGATAGAAAGTTGTGAGGTGGAGGCAGTCACAAAGAACAGCAGAGGTGCTCACAGGGATGAGAAAGCGTGGTTCTGAATTTAAAATCCTAGTGTCGGGGTTGGTCTATTTTACCAGTAACTCACACTCAGTGAATCATTATGGTTTTGTGCATCATCTCGACCTACAAAATGAGGATACTATTTGTCACTGTGCTGTTGCAGTGGCAAGGTCATCTGTTGGTATAGTTTGATGTTAAGTCAAGGGTGGGCATAACTCTCCGAGGGAGAAAAATGAAGGGTTTGGTATTAAAAAGCTCAAAACCAAACAAAAAACCAAAGCAATCTCCTTTTTTAGAAAGTAAACCTTGTAAAAGGCAAGAGAACTCCCTTACTGCGAGACACTTTTCGTCAGCAACAGTGGTCTGAACTTATCCCCAGGTGACAGAAGAGGGGAGGGGTGAAGCCCCGGGCGCTGCTGCCGTGTCCCTGTGTTCGATGCCAATGTTTACAGCGCGGGGCAGCCGGCACAGATGCTGTGGCAGCCAGACCGTGCCCGGGACAGCGCGCAGCCAGTTCCTGACTTTGCATGGACAAACGAGTGCAGGATCTCAAAGCTGGCCCGACTTACAAAGCAGTAGGCTGGCGCTGGCGTTTGCAGTCAGTCGGGAGTGTAAATTCTCAAGGCTGCCTATCCTTTTTCTTTAGAGTTGGTTGGGATTTTTTCACCTCTGATCTTTTCTCTTTGTTAGCACTAATTACGACCCATTAACTTAAAAAAAACACAACCACCCCAAACCAAACACAACGCGCCACCCTCCCGGCGCGGGGACGGCGTGCGGCGGTCCCTCCCCTCCGCGGCCATCGCTTCCCTCCCGCGGGCGCTCGGCGGGGCAGGAGCCGGGCCCTCCCCGCCTGCCGGGGCGCGGATGGGGCTCCCCCCGCTCCTGCTGCTGCAGCCCCCGGTCCCCACGGCTCCGAGCGCGGCTCTCGGTGCCCGCCCCGCCGGCAGCAGGGC
>VYZT01047021.1:28756-46586 GCA_013400735.1 Pomatostomus ruficeps
TCCGGGCGGCTTGTCCGGGGCAGCTCGGAGCGGGCCGGCTGCGCGCTGACAGCTGCTGCCGGGGCTGCCGGGCTGTCCTGCGGCGGTGCTGCGGGGCGGGCACGGCTCCTGCGGGGCGCCGGGGACCCCGGGGCTCCCTGCGAGGTGCACGGAGCACCCCGGGCTCAGCGGAGCCCCCGTGGAACCCGCGCTCGCTGGGAGCAGCCCCCCCGGGCTTCTCCTCCGCCGTGTGCCCCGGGTGGCTGCCCCGTCCTCGGGGACTGAGAGCAGGGCAGGGCGCAGAGCTGTCTGAAGGGTTTGAGGGTTTTGTTTGTTTGTTTTTGCTTTTCAGCTTTCACACTGGAAGTTTTCTTTTGGGCTGGTTTAAATCAGGCGTTAATGCAACATAAATATTACTGATGTGTTTAAGTCCCAATGCAAAATTTGTGGTTTATGGAAACTTGGTTATTAATATTTTCTTTAGTGCAGGGAGACTTTGCAAGATGAAAAGGTTTGGAAACTTCTTGTGTATTTGTTCCTCTTCCTTTTTTTCTTTCCTTTTTTTTTTTTTTTTTCTTTTTCTCCTGGTGGCTGATTTCTGTCTGTAAGTAGGAAAGAAGCACAGATAAGTTTCCTTCAGTTTCTCAAGCAGCCTCATGCTTGGCCCAAACTAATGAGCATATTTTTGTGGTGAAAAGGTGTTAATTGTCTAGGCCTTACTTCCTCGGGTAAGTATTTATTTTTTGCTTTTAACATGTTGGTTTTAATCTGAGTCATTCTTGATAGTGCATAGGTTTGTGTTTAAACTGACAGACAGTAAATACAGTTTAATCAGATAGTGGCCATCGCAGTAGTCCTTTCAAGTGAAATGCTTTAGGATCTTGCATTGCATATTTTCAGCAGTCATGGAAAATAGAAGAGCCTATTGCTGTCTTACACTGACCATCTTGTAAATGCACCATGAAGATTTTTAACTTTGGGGGTTTTGTTTTACTGTAGGCATTTGACATGCCAGTACACCACCAAGGATCTGCTGGTCTTTCATGAGCAGAAAACGTTGCTTTTTTATTTCCTGAAAAAAAAAGAAATCGGAAGCAAGACTGCAGAATCAAGGGCATCTTTACAATTGCTGGACTATCCTGGCTATTTTGTCTGGTGGGGGTGGTTAAGGTGTGGGAGAAGGAGAAGATTTGGATCTGGCTGAGGACCTGGAGAGGCAATAGGAGAGGTTTCATCGGATGACGCCTCGCTTGCTCCCTACAGCTGTGGCTTGGGACAAACAAAAAAGCCCAGCGGTCACCTTGGTGAGGAGGAGAGTGATGCCACTTCAGTGGTTCGTGCACTAAATAGCCCATCTGTAGGGAGCACTCGTGGTAGACCTGCTCCACTTAACTTGGGGCTGGAGTCTAATCTTGATCTCAATCACGGTTTCATTTCCTGCAGCCAGGAGCTTTTCCTTTATTCGGAAGCTGGGATAGTCCAGGCAGATATGGAAAGGCTCTGGCCCCTTGGCCTCGTTCTTGAGCTGCTCACGAATTTAGCTGCAGGGTGGTGGCCGAGAAGAGACTCCTTCCCGGAGCGGAGGGAGGCGAAAACCCTGGCCGTCCCAAGCCCCATTTGGTATGTTAAGGAGCTTTTCCTCGTCGTGCCGGGCTGCAGCGTGGCACGTTAGTCAGGAATGCTGACGTTCCCGTATTTGGTTTCCACTGGCAGCCTTCTCGCAGATTAGCGTAATTGCATACATTACCCAGCGCCGGGATGAGCTCTGCTCCCCATGTTTATCCAGCCAGCTCGGCCGTGTGGCAGAACGGATCGCTGAACAAAGCCGGAGTGTGAGCGGGGAGGGGGCACCGGGCTGCTTTGGGTGTTTGGTGTGGAGTCCGTGGGTGAGCTGGGGAATGCAGCTTTTGTGAAGGGCCATGAGAAATGTGTGTGCCAGCGTGGCTTCCCTGCAGGTTATCGGTAGGAGAGATGCTGACAGCAGGCCAAGTTTCAGATACACAGAAAGAAACTTTGCTGTGGAGGTATTTTACCTACTGATGGGTGTCGAAAAAGCAGAAGATCTAAATAAAGGGGGCAGGAAAGCGAGCAGTATGTCCCATACACTCTGTGTGCCTGCGCCGACCTCTGGATCACACTTGATGCCTCTGCAGAACGCGATGGTTTCCTAAGTTTTAAAAGCATGCAGAAATGAGCCTGTGCCTGTCCAAAAGTCATTCTCGATCTGCTGCCACAAATTAGGCAATGGTGGGTGGCTGGAAGCTGCCAGCTTTCCTTCCCCCAGCTGCAGAGCTGCCCCTCAGCTTGCTGGGGGATGGAGCTCTAGGCTCTTGCTCCAGACCGTGCTCAGATTTACCTGTAAAAAACAAAAGGACCAAAACCCCAATCCACCGTGCCCCTGGTTTGAAATAGGAGGAAGGGGATGGGGGGAATTACATAGTTTGTTAATCAGTGTCTTAGACTCTTCTGAGAACCTCATTTGACAGAGAGCTTATGTTAATAACTTGCCCTTACAGCAATTTGTAGCTCTGATGAACATGAGACTTGCTGGAGGCTTGCTTGCTTGTGGAAAAAATAAGCCGTGCAGATTAGTTGCAAGTTTGTGGCAGCAAAAAGCACAGCACATGCCTTAAGAGTTTACTTGGCTTTTACATAAAATGGAGCCAAATGGAAAGCGTCTCCCACCCAGTGCTTGCCTGCTGCTTGACTGTGTTCTTCAGAGCTGGGGCTGCTTGGAGTGGCTTCAGTGCTCTTCATCCCAGGTCTTTATCACTGACTGCCATCAAAGGAAGCTCTTATAGTTACAGTCATTTTGCTGTACTCAACTATTTGGTATTTTCAATAATACACAATTAGTTATTGGTTACCACAGTGTTTGTCCTGGAGCAGTCTAAATCCCCAGGGTGGCAAAACCCAATTGCATTTTCACTATTCTAATAGGAGTCTGATAATTTTTTTTAGAATTTTGGAGGTTTTTTTATTAATACATGTATCCTTAGTCCATCTGGATGAAGACACAGCGTTTACACTGTAAGTCAATCCCCTGCAGATTCTTTCAGAAATATGCAACTTCTGTGGCTGAGCAATTGTTCTTTTGCAAATAAATGTGACCTTTCAGGGAGGTGCCACACTTTTTACTGAGGTACCATCCCGATGTCCTGTAAACTATTGCTTTGTATTAGTTGTTCAATATGGTGTTTAGCAGGTTAATTTCAGATTCCTCTTTTTCCGTCCAAGTGCTGTTGGCTGCTCACAGAACTACCGGTGCAAGTTTGGTTTGTCAGGATATTTCATCTGCATTGCTGAAGTACACCAGAGACACCAAACAGGGAAGAGCAGCCTTTTATCTGGTTTAGAAGGGTTTGGGGGGGCTGATTTGCTTGTTGGGGTTTTTTTCAGGCTGAGATTGTTGTTCCATTCACCCATTAGTTTCTAACTGAGAGCTTTCAGAGATGAAGAACTTTGTTTATTCTGCCCGAGGAGAGATTAGAGAGTCTTTTTCTTCCTTCGGGACTGCCAGTCATTGTTCCTGTTTACAAAGAACATGTATATTTCTAGTTGTAAAAACTGTGCTTTTGAGGGACTGCTGGAAATTGATGGTAAAGGGAGTAATAATTTCAAACCTAGTTCTTCTGACATTACTGCCTCCTGGCTGGGTTTGATTCAGATACCGTTGGCATCTTTGAAGAAATCCACTGTCTGCTGGAAAAATCAATCTCTGCTTTCTAATAAAGAACCTTGTTCTTTCAAAAGCCAGAGAAGGATTCTTTGTGTTGGTGTTAAAATTTAGCTTATTTATGAGTGTACCTAAGGGATGATGGTTTGTGGAACCAGCAAGGGCAATACTCCAACTATATAGAAGAATTCAAATTAGACTTGCCTGAGTAAGGTGCATTATGAAAATTTTCTGTACGTTTGTTAATTTGGGGTTTCTTTGTTTCTTCTTGCTTCCTAGCTTTTTCTATTATGGCTTCTATTGCAGGATAATTTAAAATAGTATGAAAGGCCCTGATTCAGCAGGGTATCAAAGTGGTTGCCTGTAATTAAGCAGGTAAATAGTTCTGTGCACTCTGTTGGGACTACTTGCTCAATTAGAATGAGGCACAAACTTGGATGTCTCGTGGGACTGAGACTAGGAGGAACAGGGCCAGCAGCTGGCCATGTGTGTCAGAGACATTTCCTGAAGGAAATGTTACTACAGTCTTAATTGTAATAGAAGTGCTCCTTGGAAGAAACAAAGCAACATTTTTTCCACTATTTTAAATGTTAACAGCATTGTCTCCTTTCCCAGCTGTTGGCATAAGTGCCAGAGTTAATGCAAAAATATTTCCAAAACAGCTACAAGTCTGTGGTTTTAAGGAACACCTTTGCAAAGATGAAAACTCCTCAGTCTTCTCCTCTAGTGAACAAAAGGCTCCCAGGTGGAAAAAAATTGAGATTCTGAAACATGTTGCTGTGGGGATTGTATTTCTAATTATTGTAACTTCTTAAAAGGGTGGAAACCCAGCTACTGCTTTTAATTTCTGACGGGCTTTTGGATTTCACACAGTTCAGTCGGTATATACTGTTACACTTGCAGACAGTAGTACAGCACTGGGTTGCTTAGGCTTTAACTCAATTCTGCTGGTATAGTAATTTTCATTTCTAATATCATCTTTACCCATTCTAACTAGCTTTGCAGTATCACTTTTGAAGACTTAAGGTCAGAAATGTTGGTTTCCTTACTCATTTCACTTTCTCATGTCAGTTTTCAGACTTGAGACACAGTCTCTAATGGTGTTGTGTTGTTGTGATTTCCTGACTTGCTTTGTTTTGAAATAGAATGTTGTTTTTATGAATGTTCCATCCCTTATTAAGTTGCTAAAATATTTTAGAGAGGGCAGTATTTCTGCTGAAGCAGTTTGGAGGTCTTGAGGCCTAAGTGTGTGAACACCTTGTGGATCTGCCCTTCACCTGTGGACGGTGCTGTGTTGGGAAAAATGTAGGAAGAAGTTATTTCTTGTGAGCACACGAACAGAAAAGGCAGAAAGAGTTGCAATGGTAACATACTTTTGTTTTTAATCTTCAGTTACAGGCTGCAAATTTAACCATAAAACTTATTTTGGTTGGAATGGAGAATGCATGCCTTCAAAACAAAAGAGGGAACTTTGGAAAGTGTCTGTAGGATGCTTCCTGGTGTATCTTTTGTGAGTAAAAGATGGGAGTTCTGGAGAGTATTTTCTTGAGTTGCAATAGTAGCCCTCTGTACCTCTACCAAGAGTTTTCTACTCCAGCCTGACTAGAAGAGCTTGCTGCATTTTACTGGTGGCACCAGTCTCTCTTGCTTGTTTTTTCCCAGGTGCTTTTTCTTAATGACATCTTTTTGAAATTCTGGTATGCTCTGTTTATCAGGACAGCAGTTGCTGTTGCTTTAAGGCTTCCCGGGATTACTCTTTTTAAAAAAATATCTCCCATTTTTATGCCATTTTGTAAGTACCACTGTTGATCCCCCACCCTGCAAACATGCCATTTGAAGACAGCTCTATTCCCTATTAATTCGATAAATTTAACCTTAATAAATAGTTTGTAAATCTGTTTCTGGTGTTATACCAGGTTTTTGTGCTAGTGACCAGTACCATATCTATTTCATAAGAGTGCTGGAAACTCTCTAACCAATCAGGCTGGCAAATAGGGAGCAGATTCTGCAGCAGCGTTGGTTACTAGGCCTGACAGATGCCAGAAGAAAAACCTTGATGTAATCTGCTGTAATCACACTGCCCAATATTGGAGTAAGCTCTGCTCAGAAATATTTCTATTTCTTTCTCCAGCTTTTGTAGTGCTGCTCAGTTCCCTCACATATAAAATAGATTGTTTAGCAAGGGTCATCATGGCCTATCATGTTTATTTCGCTTAGTTCTACCCTTAAACTAAAAGGTACATGGTTTGGTTCTTTGATCTTTTCATGTAAACTTTCATTGTAAAATGTGGCCTATCTGCGATTTTTCTGACGTGTTTATTTTCCATTATATTTTTAGTTAGTACTAACAGACTTTGTGTGGCTGATATAAACCATGGCACACAGCTCTGCCATTGCAGAACGTGAAGCAGGCCCAGCTTTGCTGCACAGGCAGAGAACAGTATGTAAATCAGCAGCAGAAACAGGTCTGAGAGGAAAAATGGTTTCAGCTAAACCAATCTAAATTGCTTCTTGCTGTCTGTAATCAAACCAGTTTCGAAATGAGGGTGGTTTGATTGAATATAATACATTTTGTGCTATTTCAAAACTTAAATTAATCATCAATTGTAACACTTCTTCTGCCTAAGTTCCTGCCTTCTCCTCCTCCTGGCTCCATTTTCTCCTTCCTTACCTTTCTCTCCTTTCTTTTCCTTTTCCTCCACTTCCTTTCTTTATTTGTTTTAAATTAAATAGCAGCTTTTCTTTCCTTTGATCCTCTAATTCCAAACTCAATAACTTGTTTTTGTAATTTCCATTTGTCTTAATGTCTTCAATTCTCCTCCCCAATGTGTGCGGCCTAAGCCTAAGTACAGAAGCAGCAGCCAGAAACTTCACATTCAAATTTCTGTGAAAAATTCTCCCTCTCTCTTTAGGACAAGCCCCACCAGCCTTGCCAGGGACTAGAGGCAGATTTTGTCACTGCTGCTGCCATTTGGTTTCCCAAGAAGTGTGTTAGCCTTGGGAATCTTGCTGGGAAGTTCAGTGAAATTTTTCATTTCGAAACTTTTCAAAAAGGGCAACATTGTGGGTTTGGGGAAAGGGGAACAGAGGAAAGAGGTTTCAATTAATTTAATTCATTGGAGTTTTTTTCTTCTAAAATACTGTCATTTTTATTTTCTGTTAAATACTAACGTATTTGAGCTGTCACAAGATGTACAAGGCAATTTTTTGCATTCAGTTGACTCCCTCATGTCTTGTTGCCATTGAGTTTTACAGTAACATTTTCCTTTGAGTTAATTTAACAAATGGTTACTGTACCCTTGCTCTTATTTCTCAAGGTAGGTGCCAGAAGTTTGACTCTTAAAAAACTGACTTTTTAGATTAAGTTCTGATCGTTTTCCTGGCTGCACAGCACACAAATGGCTTCACAAGTGTGATGTTAGTGCCTAGAGGAGGGCATTTCCCTTTAAAGTCTATTTTATTTTGTTGGGTTAAAGGGGAAGGATAGCAAAATTGATTTACTCAGTCTCCCAGGCGACCTGAGAAGTTAATAAAGATGGTATTGATTGTAACATCACTGAAAGATGGTAATTGTCAGGCTTAGTTTTGTTTATGAGATTACAGCTTCACTTGACAAACTGCTGAAATGTCACCCTTAGATGCTTAGGACTTGGCTCTGATGCTCCACTTAAAATATTTGCAAGTGTAATAACAGCAGGCTAAAACTGAACATACAGAAGAATATAAAAAAAGCAGCTGTAATAAAGACTTTTCTACTTGACCTGTTTGAAGAAAATGAAAAGTATGTATTTTTGAATCCATTTAATGTCTTCATCAAAAGAGGACAAAACTGTAGCATATGAAGGTTGCAGATGACTGGAGGGAAAAGTATGGAAATCATGATGCAGATGACGCTGGAAACAAACTAAGTTGTCGTGGTTGATAGTCAGTTAAACATGAGCTGCCAAAGTGGTGGCTCAGAGATAAAACATGATTGTTGGGTGCATAAACAACAAAACACATGGATTCTGTGGATTCTTTGGTTACTGGAGTACTGAGACCAGTTTTGGTGGGCATGATTTAGCATGAAAGTGGTGTTGGCAAACTAAGAAGGGCTCTGAGAAGAGCTGCAGAACAATTTGATGTCTGGAAAACCTCCCTCACAGAATGAAATGAAGTAGCTCAGTAGCGTTTCGTTTTGAAATGACAACGTTAAATTTTCATTCTGCCTCAAGGAATATAACTGGAAGGGAAATCAGAGTTAAGTGCTTTAAGTTATAGTAGACCTGTGACTTCAAGAAGTTATTAGAACCCGAGACCTTTATAATCTGTCCCACAGAGATGTAGATTGATCCCATATCTGAGAGAAGAGGCTTGACAAATCAGAATAGTAAGCCTAATAAGTAGTGAATTTAGTAGTAGTTTATATGGGAAAGCCGTATTTACAAATGTGGTCAATTTCCCATTGTTTGTTGTTTTTTAACCAAACCTCTTATGTTTTTGTCCTGTGTTAAAGGCTTAACACAGGTCTCCTTTGGTGAAATTTCATGATCTAGATTGTGCAGGAGGCCAGTTGCAGTAATCATAAGGGTCTGTATGGCAAGCAGGGTAACTGGTATATAAATAAAATATATTAATTAAAAAGTCTGAATTTTTAGAAGTCATCTTTTTAATTGCCACTTGGAAACTGGGACAAAGAAGAAACCAATACTAAGCAACCTATGGCTTTTTTTCAGTTTTATAATAAAAATTTCATTACTACTGCCGGTCTGTGGATGTGGTGTGAGAATTCCTGTAATGTGCTGAAACTTCATGGAGCTCTTGCACATCTATATTTGATGGTATTATTAGACTTGTGGATTCCCACTCATTTACATTCTTCAGGGAGGCTCTTGCACAAATGGATTTTAAAGTACTAGGTGATGAAGTCCTTGTTTCAGTGTTTCTCCATTGAAATACCCGTCTGGAAGGTCAGCACTGAACGTGTGACTGTTGGCACAAAGTAAAATTGGAAAGAAGTCATGACATCAAAACCACATGAGGTGTATTTCCCAGCGAGGGGTGTTAGGTTTGTTCAGAGACAGAGGAAGGGCAGGGGTCAGGAGCTGGCATCACACCCCAGAATGGTGAAATAAAGAAAGGAGCAAGAAGGCAAACCTAAAGAAGATGTTAACCTATGTGAGGCCGAGGGAATTACAGCAATGATCTCAAAAACACATCTTCAGAAAAACTGCTTAGAAAATGATGGGAAGGAGGTGTCACAAGTGTTGTCATGGGACCTGGACAGGTGGCTGTGTGCATGGGTCAGGCTGAGTCTGTTCCCATTGTGCCACTAAAGGCAGATGTAGCTGCTTTTTGCCTCTTGGCACCCTGGAGCACCTTTGAGGTTTGGCATTGCTTATTCTCTTACCACTATGAGTCATCACAATGAATGGTTTCTGAGTTAGTCTGAGGAGAAGGCCAGTTAAAAACAACCAATGCCAGCCTTATGTGGTAGCAGGGAAGCTTTGGATGCTCAGGGAGTCTGTCCGTGACAGAGAGAGGATCGCAAAATGCTGGAGCACTCACCTGTCTGCTTAGGTGGGGACTGCACAGGAAGTAAATGCTGGAGCTGCTGCATTGGGAGAGACGTGATTCAAAGCCATGGGAGAAGGAGGGAGAGTCAACATCCACAAGTGCTGTGCTAGTGCTGAAGTTCAGCTTCAGTCAGCTGTCCCCATTTCCTTAAGGGAGTGCCCATTAATTTCCCCCTTCCCAAACGGCAACAGGCAGTCTGTGCCTTCTCCTCATAAAAGGAACCTAAAATGTCACAGCAGTTACTTTCGGTTTGAAGAACTCTGCGTGTGGTCAGGCTCATCCAAACTTGGGTGTTTGTGCTTTATTACACTTATATGTTTCCTGTAGCTTATGTTTTTTTATCTGTCACAACACATTCACAATCTGCTGCGTGCATAACATGGGTGGGGTGGATTAATAAAGGAAGAAGGGGATGGGCTTTTAATTTGCAAGTCCTGAGGGATTGTTATGAAGGACAAGGATGGAGGAAGCAGACTTCTCACACCATACAGGGATGCTGTGAGAGCCTTTTGAAGATCTGACTGTTTGTAATTGTCTTATTCTGTTTTTAGAGGCAGTTCCAAAAGATCTTGAAAGCCATGTACTTAAAATATGCTCCATTAAATTGCTTTTTTTTTCTTGCCTGTAATCCCTCATGTAATCTCTTTTTGTGTGAGCAGCAATGCAGAATGTGAGCATGTCTCTCTCGTAAGAATCTCTAACCTCTCCTTCCGAAGTGTAATGATTAAAAACTTGGACCACAAACCTGCTTCTGGTTCAGACACCACCTGTCCAAGTATTACAGAAAGGTCAAAACAGAGGCAACAGCAGAGGAACAAAAAGCAATAGAAAATGGCACAAAGAAAGGTCTGTTCAGAAGATATAAAAGATACCATTCTGTAACTTAAGTTTAATCTTGATTATTTAAAGAATAAGAGTGACGCTAATCAGGTTAGGCATGCTGGCAAGACAGTAGAAAGAGCAGCAAGACAGCTGAGGAGAAGAAATCCCTCTAACCTTCCTCTAAACCTTCGCTAAAGATTAATCCATCTCTGTTGGATGCACTAATATGTAAGAAAAAAAGGAATGTCTAGCAGAATTAGCAACAGAAGGGCAGTAGATTACATATCTGAGAGGTTTGGGTTTCTGGTCTTAATTGTGACAGTGTCTTTATTACTGAGTGTTATTTAGGATTTCAATGCCTTTTTCCCCCCCCCTCTTTAAAATGAGAGTAATATCTATCTAAGTATCTAAACAAGTGGTTGTGACAACTTGTAGATGACTGCCTGCATAGATAAGAAGCCGTGGAAGCACACTGGCATGGCAGAGGTGTTTTCTGTCTTCCCAAGATCATGCTTTGCTCTTTTACTTCTCAAATGCAAAGATGAGTCGATTCAAAACTTGGGTTAGTAGAGGCCTGTTTCTGGGTATGTAATGTAACACCAGCAGAGTTGAAGATTAATTCATCTTTCTAACAGGACCAGTGTGAAATGCTCTCCTGCGAGGTGGCTTGCCTATTTGTGGGGGTGGTTAAGCACAAGCCTAAGTTTAGATGTGCCCATCTGGAGTTGGCATTGGTGGTACCTGCCATGGCAAAGTGCTGCAGGAAGGCACTGCTCTGGAAAAGCTTCAAACTCTGTGGAGCCAAACTGGATAAATACAGATGCAGCCCTAGTTCACAGTGGTGTGATGTGATGGATGCGGTGATGAGAAGAGGGAAAGCCCTAAAAATTGTAGGGAGTTGTTAGTTGGGATGGATGAATTGCATTGGGTGAACCAAATGAACAATATCCAGCCCGTTCTCCAGTCCCAGGCACTGAGCCTGGCCCAGCCCGTGTCTGTGGTGTTCAGGCTGTAAAAGGCAACTTTGACTCTTTGAGAGAAACAAAGCAATTTTACCCTAAACAACCCATGAGGCCTTTGTGCAGCAAAGCCGCTTTTGTGCTGCAAACTTACAGCTTGTTGTGCTGTAAAACTCATTTGGTTTCAGTCAGAAATCCATTTAGAGCTGGGTCCTGGCTAGGGGGAGAAGAGGGTCTCGCCAAGCAGCCTCTGTGCTGGTGGGAGGGGCAGTGGTTTGTCCCTCTTGTTCCTGCTGTTGAGTGACATTTGTTACCCCTTCCTTTGTGCTGTTAGAAATCCCTGCACTCTAAACTGGATCACAGGCTGGATTTTTCCTCATGGAAACTTCTGCCCTCCCGTTGATTTGATCCAAAAATGTGGCCCTACTGAGAGCCCTTCCTGGCTGAGTTAAGGATGTAGAAAGATAACTGAGGTTGAGGAGGAAGGAGTGGAGATTTCTAAAGCTGATTCTGCTGGCAAAGTCAGCATGTTTGAGGAACTACACCCTAAAGCAAAAGGTTAAGGAATGTAGAAACACTAGAATATAAACCGTGAAAGGGTGTGGGGAAATGCTTCCAGGGTTAGGGTTATTTTATTTTGCAAAGTAAAGTTTTGATACTTTTTTTTTTTTTTAACTTGTTGATTTTAAGATGCTTATCTGCTGAATTGCATTCTTTCAGTTTTGGTCTGTATGCTATGGAATTTCTATGGCTGGCTAAAAGAAAGTAATTCAGACATGTATTTCAAATATAAACAAGAAGTAGGAAAATAAAAAAGGTTTGGGGGGAAAAACCACATCATGTAAAGGGAAGAATATGAGCAAAATAAAGTGATGAAATAATTCAACACTGGTGATGTGTGCTGGCAGTACTTAATGAAAGCAAGGACCTCATTTGTGGTCTGCAGACCAATTCCATAAAGAGTGATACACTGAAGTCAGGAAAAATGTCTGGTAGAGATCAACCTCATTATTCCACTCTTAAGTGCAGGGAATTCCTGTTCATGTCAAATGTATCACCATCAGGAAAAGCCATGCAGATCTGGGAGGGGTGTTTTGGTTTTTTGGTTGTTTTCTTTTTTTTAAACCAACAACAAAACCAAAACTAGGAGGGAGAAAATAGGTTATGTACAGAGAAACACTTTTATTAGTGTGCCAGACTGCCCAGAGTGATTGTGACATCTCCTTCGTGAAACACATTAGCAGCAGAAGAAATTAATAGGTTAGAATATTAATTCATCTGCTCTGTCTTCCAGGGAGGCAAAGAACAGCCAAGACTTTCTGTCTGATGCTCTCCCTGGAAAAGCATCTCTGTGTTTATGAATGCCTTATGAAAGATTACTCAAGGTGATGTGAAAGTACAGTTTTCAACTTGGAGATGATCTATAAGCAGGAGGAAGAAACTTTTTTTTTTGATGCATCTGAAAAGTGAGAAAGATCTTGAAAAACTTAATTGCAGGAGAGTTCTCCTCTCATTTTTATTCGGGGAACGCTGTCTCTGAGCAGCCGAGAAGGAAACTTAGATTTAGATAGAGTGGCTTTTGCATTTTGTGTGCATATCAGTGTAGATTGAATGCAGATGCCTCATCTACAATAGGAAAAAAACCTTTCTCTTCAGGAGTCTTACTGAGATGTGCTTACCTGTGGAGCAATAGGAGTACAGCAGCACCTAAATTCTTTCTCCAAATCCTGGCAGAATTTCACCAAACTGCAAATTAAAAAAAACCCCATTTTAAATAAAAATGTTTTTTTATTTAAAGAGCTTTCAGTTCATCTCTTCACACCAGTTCAGAAATAAGGGCTTGTGCATTTGTCAATAGCAAAGTTAAATGCTTGAGACTGATGAAGAAGGGTGTTCAAAGTGATTATGAATTAATTGGAATACTTATATGTTGGCACAGAGTTATTTTTCTGCATGTTATGATACTCAATTCAGGAACTGACATCTCTCATTAGCATCACCTAATGTTTTCCTTGATATGTTTTTGCTTTTAAGTTGCATGTAGCATAAAGGTTTTTATTAAAATGTTTTCCGCTGGATTGTGTTTAAGGATTGTTGTAAGAATTGGGGTTGGGGGCAGGGAGCTGGTTCCCTTCATTCCAAAGACGGTCTCTCAAGAAAAGTGAATGAATTTGGTGAATTTCCAGTAAGGACACATGTGATTTTGGATTTCTGACTTTTAAAATGGAAGAGCAGGCATTCCCTTGGTAATAAACATATACCTGTTGTCCCCTTTCTAAAATTCCTCCTGTGTTTGCATGGCCGTTTAGGCATGTTCAGTGGAGAGCTGTTCAGTGTGGTGGCTGTGATTTGGGATGACTCCACCTGCCAGGAGTGCATTCCACCTGCTCACTGCCCCAGAATGGGCTCTACCTTGTAGCTGCCAGGTGTTCCTCTGGCAGTGAATGCTGCTGGGGTAGATCAGTGCTCAACTACAGTTGAAAAATAAAGCATAGGCATGGAAATGTTGTTATTTTTCAGCTGGAAGAGCTGAAATTCTGTGTGCTCTTTCTGAAAGTTTGAGTTTGAAACCTCTGTGTGAGGTGAAACAGTCATTTTGTTTCTATCTTCAGCTTTTTGGGGCTTGGCTTTTTCAGCTACAATACGTGAAGAGTATGGTTTGGAAAATATGTTTTTCTGTCCTTCTAAGTTAAAGCTCTCTTGCGTTTAAATTGAATGTGCTGGCTCTTGAGTGGATTTGAATAATGCAAGTACTCAGAGTTGCAAAATATTTTTGTTTTTCAGTTCTGAAAACAAAGGGAGTGAAGCCATAAATTTAAAGAGCAGCCAAAAGGAAAGCACAACTCTGCCTGCACTTTTGAAGGTAAGATTTTTATTGACTAATTTTAGGTAAATCCTGCCACCTCTGGCTTGTGATTTGTTAAAGTTCTGATGGTGGATACATTAGTGTACAGCGATGTGGCACCTGATTGCCATATTCTGGGTTAGGGTCCACTATGCCAGGGTTCTGATATACATGGTGAGGACAGAAAAACTGTTTGTGCTTCACATTCTTAAAACAAAATTCATGTATTTACTTACATAAAAGAAGTGGGACTTCAGTGCTAAGTCCACATGCAGTTTATCCAGTGAAGAAGAAAACTAATATTTTTATCAAACCATGTTTTCAGGCATTTCTCTAAAACCCCATTTCTTCCAATTTACGAATATCTAACCAGCAAGTCCTTGCTTGCCTGAAGGTCTGCTGGTTGCCAGCCAAAGCACTGTGAGATGTTCCTGCAGAAATTGGTGTGTGCTCAGCTGCTCCTCACCAGTTACCCGTGTTAATCATGCTTGTCTTGTCCTGTAAGCGCTGTACTGCAAGAAAAGGACGTGTTCCTCTGTGATCAGGGCTCTCTGCTATGGCACCAGACACACCTCTGAAGTCGTGCTTAGATTCAGCCAAATACCATCAATAATTGTGTACAGGATAGGTGGTAACAGCTGTCTCTGCTGCTGTCACATCTTGCCCTGCACGGAGCTGTTCCAGTGATCCAGTCGCTAAGCAATTTTGCTTGAATTTTTTGTTCCTTTTCTAAGTTGTTTGAGTTCAGTGCAGGTAATACGGTGGCTGCTTCCCCAAAAGGGGCTTGGCTCATCTGCCAGATTTACCTGTAGGCTTCTTAGCACATTTAACCTGAGATTTCTCTCCCGTGTTGCATTTACTGAGCACTGGTGGTGTGTGGAGAGGGAAGTGCCCATCCTCTGCAGGGCCCACAGTCCCTGTGTAGTGGCATCCTCAGTATCTAGGGACTATTTGTTTGGGCTTTACCAAAGCTGGAGACATTGCAGTTGCCTCTACAAAGACCCCAGCAGGGTTATTTGCTCACTGAAATTCCATGTTGACTGTAGTTTGTCTACAGCAAGGTGGAAAACAATGCTTGTTCAGAAGCCCTGTGGATTCCAGCCAACTCTGTCAGTTCAGACCTCCTGGAAAATGCCACTGTATGCCTTCCTATTACCATAAATCATTGATTTTATGCCTTGGAATTCAGGCAGAAAGGTTTCTGATAAACCAGAGAAGGTTCTTTCTACTATAGTAGAAGAAAATTTTCTCAGTTTTAAAAAAAAAATTCATTTTTCTGTGTCAGATCAGTGAAAAATTCCAAACCAGATTTTTCTTTGGAAGAGGGTTTGGACTGAGGAAGGGGAGGCATTTAGCATGAATGCACAAGGCTTCAGCACTAGGAATTGCTTAAAAGGAAGTATGAATAGGGCTAGGTCTCCAGGAAAAAGTAGGATGTGTAGGTGGAGCAAAGCAAGCATAACAAGTTTAAGTTACCTAATAGTGTTTCTTTCTTGCCAAAACCTAAATCTCATTAATTTTTTTTAATTTACAAAAGCCAATTCAGAATATTTCCTGCTGAATCTGAATTTGTTTCAGTAAAGTCTTTTACTCATAATTTGTGTTTTTATAATACTGTACTAAAAATGTGCCAAAATTAGTGTGGTAAAGTTTTGTTCCAAGTATCTGATCTCCTCTTTGTCTTGCCATAACTTTTTATTTAATTATATTGTTTTAAACCTATGTTTAAAAACCTAAAACCATGACATTCTCTTTGAAATAATTCCTGGTGTTTGCCTTTAGGAAAAAGGTATGGTTTTCATATTAGAAATATGAAATATTAGCACACACTAGAATGTGCTGGCCCTTCAGCTTCCTGTCTAACTTACTTTCCTCCTTCTCAAGCTGATCAAAAACCTTGTGATACACTTGAACAGTTTCATATGCATAGTAGTGACTACTTTTAGCAGTCGTAATTTTTTATCTCCTGTGCACTGAAATTATAACTAGATAGTAAAAACTTATTCAGAGGAGGTGGAGAAAGTATTTTGCCCCCCTGCTACATTTCCTGAGGAAAATATTTTTCTGTTTTTTCCTCTCGCTGCTGTCTCCAATACACACTCAAAATTTGGTAACACCACATTGGCCAAAATAAGCTGTTTTCTGCAAAGATCACCAGACTGCAGCTGAGCAGCTGGAGAGAACCAAGACTGTCTTAATTTTGGTCTTGGGATAATCTTAAGAGTCTTTTCCAGCCTAAATGATTCTATGGAAGGTATCATCTGTGGAATTTAAAAGATGCTTCAGGGTTTTTTCATTCAATCATCAAGGTTACTATGGGCTGACCAAAAAAGATGTTATGGAAAGTGCTTTGTGAAGAATATCTGAAACTACACATGATCAGTTTGGGGCAGGTTTCCAAGCGTGCCCATGCCTCTGAACTGTGTTTCTGCCTCAGCATTTCAGGTGGATAGTGACTAAAAGTGAAACCATGTTGTGTCTATGCTAGCTGTCACCAAGTTAATGAGCCATCATATTTCTGATAGACTTCCACGCTGTGATTTTGTGTATTCATTGGCCATCTCAGCAGGAGACCAGGGGCGAAACAGCAGAGGAGGTGAAAGTCTCTGATTTAGCAGCAAAGGTTAAATGTCTAAATTATAACTGGCTGGGTGAGAGGAGCTTGGAATTGTGCCGAGCTATGGGAGTTCTTTGAGTCTTCTGAGCACTTTAGACACCACTTCTGTACTTTACCCCTGTTATTTTTTTCCTACAATGAAATATTTCGCTCATAAAGGGAGGAAAAGATATTTTAATATGCACCTTTTGAAAATATTAAGCCTAATTTTTCTGTGCACCAGGGGGACTTTATCAGTCATCACTTGATCACTTTCAAGGAAATATTACTGCAATTGGATTTGCTGTGTCTGTTGACTGCAGAAAGAACACCACCTCACCCCCCCACCCCCCAGTACTTATTTACAGATTTTGCTCCTGTTGCTGTGAGTTCGGGCTGTAGAGGGTGTCCTTTCTGAGTAAACGCTTCGTTTGAGCGCTGTGATTGTGGAACAGATGGCTGTGGGGATGTAAACAGTTCCTGAATTTCATGTTTGGTGTACTGAGTATCTGCATTACACAGTGTCCAGTACCCGTTAGTGTATCATTAACCTCACTTCCAGTGCTGCAGGGACTTTGTTTTCAAAGGGAATGTTGCAAGAGTGCTCCCTGCAAAATTGGTGTGTTCCATGGGTGTCCTTCCTGCAGCAGTGCATGGGGGAAATGGCACATTCTCCCATAACCCATTAGGAAGGAATTCTCAAGCATCTCAGCACAGGAACCACTATGTGGGCTCTGTCAGGCAAACCCAAAAGTTCCAAAAAATTAGTGCAAATTTGATACACCAAATATATAATTTAGGTTTTAGTATTTCAGTAGCATCAAGTATTCTGTCATTTGGCCCACGGGCTCAAGCCTGAATTAACCTGAGACAGTCTCAGCCTTCACAGAAAACTCAGGGGCAGAAAGTACAGCAAAGATTATCAAGTCTGCTCCTGTGCCCCAAGGAGAGATCTCTGTATCTGTGCCATACCTGATAGAAGTTGGTCTGACTTGTTCTCAAAGACCTTCAGGGATGGAGATCTCTTAAGATCTCTGCAGCCTCATCAGACAACTGCTCTACCAATTTCACAGACCTTATCATTAAAAAGTCTTTTTCTTAACATGCCATCTAAAGCTTCTGTGCTCCAAATTAAACCTGTAGCTAATTGTCCTCTGACAAGTACTCTTGTACCCCGAGAACATGGAGAGGAGATTATTCTGTAGCCCTGCTTTCTCACATGGATTTCATTTCAAGGTAACATAAAGATGGCTGTAGTTAAGTGGTAGACATGGTATTAAATTTTGATGGTAAGGGCCGCAATTATGTGATAAGATGGAGCCAGGTTCTTTTTGCAGTTGCAGCAGGTGCAACTTGGAACATGGGAAGTTCCAGTCACCTATACAATTTCCCCCCCC
>VYZT01047021.1:46618-168283 GCA_013400735.1 Pomatostomus ruficeps
TAAGAATGATCAGGTATTGGAACAGTTTGCAGTTTGCCCAAGTGAGTTGCAGAATCTTTATGCTTGGAAATACTCAAAACAAAGCTGGATGAACCAGAGCTGCTTTGTGCAGGAGCACAGACTGCATGACCTCCCCAGCCACATTCCTTTCAGCCTAATTTGTGCTGTAATTCTTCGTCAAAAATTTTTCATTCACTGTGCCAATTTACAAAAGTTTTTTTTAAAAGTCCAAGCATAAACTTGCTGACGGTAGATAGCTGTTCTTACTGAATGTCCCTTACTTTGACTACAGTTCTAAGTCCTACAAAAAGTTAGAAATCAAAATTAAACCTAGAGTCTTAGTTAACAACATACTTTTCCATATAACATGGGGTGGGGATTTATATTGTCATGGTTTTCTTCTATATTGACTTTATTTCAAAAATCTTATCACTTTAAATTTCATCGCTAATTATCTAAGTAATGTCTGCTCAGGCTGTCTGTGAATTCCTGCTGAATTCCTGACCTATTAATTAGAAATCAGAGAGAGGGATTCTTTGTCTTTTGGGAGTCAAGAGAGATGGACTACTGCTGCCAACCATGAATTTTTGAAAAACCTGAGGGTTGCTTTTAAAGACTGCGGCAGTTGCCGCCCACAGCAACAATTGAAAGATAAAGCAAAAATGGTTTTGGAGTTTGTATAATCAAGATTTCTCTTGTGAAAGCTGAAAGCAGATCTTTTTCTCCTCAGCCATGTTGTAGACTTCTGTTGAAATTGAATTTTATAGGTGATACCTTTTGGTTTCCCAGGACACTTTGTTAAAGTGATGGTTGGTGTTAACAACTGTATGTATTGAGGAAGGTATTTCAAGCTCATCCTGACTAAAGTCCTGGTAAATTCTTTTGTCATACTGAAGATTTTTAGAAAGAATGGTCTTGATATGTGCTTTCATCTCTACTACTATAGTTCTTCAAAGAAGGGATCATGATCAGGGAACTTTGTTTCAGGATGAGTGGCAAAAAAATAAAAAAGGGCTCAAACTTTGGTCTGTTTAGCTCATAAAACCAGCAGAGAGATGAGAAGCAGAAGTGTGATGCCAGATGCCATAATGAGGCAATAGAATGTAAGTGCAGATGGAAATCACACTGTCTCATCCCATTCCAAGTGTGCCGTCTCCTTCTCCATTGAAAAGGTAAATTTCACCTTCCCCCCCCCCCCCCACCNNTTTCTCCTCTCCCCCCCCCCCCAACTTCAAGAAATTGTCAAATAAAAGAGAACAGAAATTGTTTCATGTGTGTGAAAATATATTCACTAAAAAGCAATGAAAGTGTGGTACTGGAAGACTTTGGGAGAAAAGAGAAGTAAGACAGACAATTTAATTCTGTTCTCTGGCTCCACAGCAGACCTTGTAGTAATGAGATGATAGTTGCATACTCAGAAGTGAGTACCAGTTTTTAATCTTCGATCAGAGCTTTACAATGTTTTAATGAGAAAATTCAGAAGGGAAAATTTTTGAACAACTCTGCAAATGGTGTGAAGAGAAACGTTTAAATTATAAACTCAATTTGTGTCATTCTAGAGACTTTCACTGAGTCTAAAATCCCCTGTAAAGGTGACCTAGCAGAAACTTTATTACAGATTGTGCCTCCTTTTTCTCCACCTTTTCATTTGTTCACCCTTATGACTTTATCTGTTCTCTTGTCAGGGAATGTATCTCTGGATACTTCCTCAGATTTTAGGAAAATACCATAGAGGTTCAGAAAATGTTTGTTTCATCTTTTCTTTCCTCATCAGACAAATTAAATATACATTAATGACTACTTGCTGTTCCAAGAATTCAAATGGATAAACAAATTTTTAAAGTCCCAGTGCTGAACTTTGAACAGATGCAGTTGTCTTTCCAAATGTTAAATAGTCATTAACTTTAAATAGGTTTATTTTTAAAAATGCAAAACTGATAGAGTTTAACTAAAAGTCTCTTCCTGTTGTTTAACTTTTACTCCTGATTATGAAGATGCCATGATTTCATTAGTTTTCTAGTTACTCTTGTCTTCCAGGGCTGCCATGACCTGATTTTTTTCATGCCAAACCAAGCAGAGAAATGAGGATGTGGAAGGAAAACTTCACAGTATTAAAAAGCCAAAATATTCAGGTTGATTGGTTATTTCTAGAGATACTGAGTTCACCTTGAAATGAAATTCCCCCAAACCCTCAAGTCAGTCTTTGTCTATCTTTGGGGATTTTTTGTTTTCCCCGTTAGTTAAGAGGTACTTTTTAGTAAAGACTAACCAGTTTTTTACAATGGTGGACCTCCCTTACATCTTCCTCACCACCACTCTAATTACTGGCTTAAATAGGAAAAACCCACTTTAACCATGTATTTTTAAAATTTTGTCTCATGAACATCGCAGCAGTGGACTTTTAGGGGTTCTTATTGTGTATTTCACTGTCTGATAGTACTTTTCCCTGAATTTTTCTAATTCCTAGTTTTCCTTAGACAAGTCATGTTCTTCATCTATATCTCACTATGTCCAACAGTTTTTTGTTACGTTTCTGTATGTATTGTCTCCTGCTGGTTGCAAAAGTCTAACTGATTTTCCACACAGTACTTGAAAAAACAAAAGCTTATTTCACATGTGGGTTTAATGCACTTTGGTGTGTCCCTCTCACTGAAAATAGTGGGAGATTACACCAAAGCTACTTTAACCTCCCAGGGAAAGAAAATCTGCTGAAAAACCTGCATTAGTGACTCACTGTGAGGATGGACTAGCCTGCCAGCAACCCCAGCTATCTCACTGTGGGTTTTACTTTGCACACAAAATTTGCATACTCTATCAGTGTTCAAATTGAATGAGATGCTCATAATTGTTAAATGAAATGCAACCATCTCACCCATGTTGAAAGGTCAGAGCTGAGGCTAAGAACAAGATTAATTTTCCTGTGCTATAGGTGGCAATGCCTAAATGTGCTACTTTGTGCACCCAACACTTCAGCCTGAAGCTGTTAAATGATTTCTAAATGCCAGCAAGCAGAAATTCAGGAGTAGTACCGTGGCCACTTCTCAGATGAGTAAATTGGAATGCTGGGGATAAATAACTTGTTGAAAGTCCCTGGGGTGAGTTAGTGATGATCCTGAATTTCTGAGGGCAGGTCATCTTCTCTCGGAAGAGCAGCAGGGATGAAGTGGCTGAATTGTATCTGTGCAGGAGGCGGAATGTTCTCCAGCAGCAACTCCCAGTGCAGCAGGACAGGCCTGAGGGGTCCTTGCGTGGCTGTCTGGAGTTCCTGCTTCGAAATGAGCATTCATCCACAGGGAAGGAGAGCTGAAATGTCTGGCAGTTGTGGCTGGAAGCTGATGCTTTGTCCCTGGAGGTCGGTGTTTAAGTGCTGGTCATGTTTCCATTTTGCTCCTTGGGGCCATAGAAGAGGTGGTGTTCCTGGCAGACGGACATAGCCCTTGCTGGCTGAGAACCTCTGGCAACTCCAACTTCAGCCACCCAGCTGCTGGGAAAAGGTGCTTACAGGACTGGCTGTTCCCTGCTGGTGCAGGAGGTGAGGACAGCCCAGGCAGACCTGGCAAAGCAATCCCTCCTCGGGGTGCTGCTGTGCCACCTGGGGGGATTGTTCACGCTGGTGGCGAGCCCTGGGCCTGCCTGCCAGGGCGCAGTTAGGCAGAGGGCGTGTGTCTGTGTGTCTGTGCTGCAGCCAGCAGTGCACTGCAGCCTGCAAAGCACGCCTCGGCTGCCACTGAATAGATCAGCTCAGATAAGAATCCTACCTGAGACATGGCACCGTGTCTCCTGTGCCCCAGCTGCCAGGCTGCTGTGCAGCAGAGTGCGAGTACAGTACCCAGACACAGCCTTGCTCATCACTGCCCTCTCCTCAGTCACCTCATTGAAGTAATAATCTTATTTTACTCTGCCAAGCTTCCCCTCCGCCCCAGCCTCCCTGCATGTGAGGGCACAGGCCCATGGGATAATTCAGGGTGAAAGGACCCCAGAATGTCACCCAGCCCAACCTCAGTTCAGCCACAAGGTCAGGCCAGGTTACCCAGGGCTTGCCCAGTGGAACTTGGAGGAAGGAGTTGCCAAAGGACTAAAAGCTAATTAAAGCTTCATGAAGCATGTCACAAGCAGGAAAGCTCACGGAGAGTGGGAGAGGGGAGGCAAGGGGAAGACTGATGACAGTTCATTGCAAGAGGAGCAGAAAGACAGCACTATAGCAGGAAAATCCTTTTCCTTGCATCAGCAAGGATCTCAAAGGGGATCTGGCAGGTAGGTTTCCATCCAGAAACTACTGCTTGCTTGGTAAGCCTGAGAAACTATTCAGACTGCTGTCACACTGCAAGAGGACTTTTGAAATTTATTTTGTTTTAACTGATGACATGAAGTGTAGCTAAAACAAGTCGCTGGTATTCCTTCAGTGTTGTGAATATCAAACTGCTCAAGCTTAATTGTGGCACAGAATCAAATGCTCTGTCAAGGTCAACTAAAGGCCCTGACTATTGAAAACTGGTGGGATATACCAGGGAAAGGATTACTTTATATATACCCTATGCCCTTGCCTTTTTTTTTCCTGGATGTTTGCTGGGGGCTTCAGTCAGAGACAGACTGGGAGAGAGGTATGGGGAATGGTAAGTAAAGTTTCTGTGATGCTGGCTCATGGAATTGCCACTGCACTGTGTGTTCATCAGGCACTCATGCCTGAAGGCTCCTGCTGTGCTAGAGGCTTACTGGCTTTAGTAAAGTAAAATCCTGTGCTTTTGTCTCAGCAATTTGAATATGGCATCATCTTAAAATACAAACTTCAAAATCTGCAGCAGGAGCAGTGCTGATTGTATAATGCCTAAACAGCAGCTCAGACTTTGAATTCAGATTTTGTGTGCAAATGATAAAATACCAATAGCTCAAGCTGTCTGCTATGGCAAAGTGGAGCAGGAGGGAGAATATGTGAAGAGTAGGATTGATTATATTGGAGAGAAGAAAGAAGGATTTGCATAGTTTCTGTGTTAGGACTTAATATCCACATATATCTTCAAATAAGCACAGTGTAAATGTTCTCTGAGGCTTTTTTTTCATGCAAGACGCTATTTATGGTTAAAGGTATGGAAGGACCCTTTCATATTAAAACTTCCTGTTCTTTTGATTTACTAAAAGTTAAATAAAGAAAGGAAGATTAAAGAGGAAGGAAAGTCTAAATAGATTTCTGTTTCTGGAAGCAGAGACTACAAAACAGCTTTTCAAGGAGGACATAAATTATGCTCACAAATAAGCAGCACAGTCTTTACGAGTGTTATGTCTCAGAGCTGCTTGGAGAAGACTTTCACATGTAGAGATTTAACTATATTTGAAGTCTCAGTTCCTAATAGAAAAGAAACTAACAAACTCTCCAGTAGTTCCTGAATATAAATGGTTTTTAAAAATGGGCAAAACCCCACCAAACAAAACAACAACAAACAAAAACACCTGTAATACTAAACAGTTGTCAAGTTTTTAATGTAACAATTTCTTTTATAGTTAATGCATGTAGTTGTTAACCTCATAGATATTTTAATAGTTAATATAAATGTCTATAGCTTAAAAGGTGCAGAGAAAAGAGTAAGATTTGTGTGCATTTCCTGCACTGAGACACTCTTTTAGATTAGACAAATATGTGTGAATGGTGCAAGTCACAAAACAAGAGAGAAATGCCCTCCCTCACTTGAAGCTGAAGTAAAGCTGGTATTGAAGAATGCAGAGGTGTTCGTTAGAATGAAGGGAAGAACTTTGAAGCTGACATGGTGAATCATTCACTCTTCAAATTTTGGAAATTATTTTGTTTTCTTGTTTCTGTTTTGTATTTTCTTATGCAAAGCACTCAGTTCCTGTGAGATAAAGTTAATTATTCAGGAGATTCATTCCAGGCTCGTGTGTTACTTGTCTAATCCTGAAGGCAGCAGCCAGAGCTGTGGCACTTCTGCAAGCTGCACTCCTGGCATATTCATTTCCAGGGATGGGTTTGGGTAGGGTTGACTTGCGAAGTGGTAAATCCCTGATACTCCAGGGGTGACCACACCCCTTTGTGATGCATCAGCTGTTGGTCAGAGCAGTTTGTGGGGGAGCAGGTGGGGTTTGTCACAGGTGGGATGAAAAAAGGCCAGAGTTTGCCTTAGCCCACTTTTAAAAGTTTACTTAGAAGTTCGGTGTGGATGTACAAATGTCTTGCCTATACGAAGAAAATGGAGGTTCTGTGGATTTCTCAAGGACAAATTAGTGCTGTTCAGTTTCTATCCTCACATAAACAATTCCATTTTAATGCATGCATCTTTTAATATTAAATAATTGCATCTACTCTGTATTTAAAAGGGGAAAAAGCATTGCTTGAAGTTTAAAGACCACTGCTCCAGTATCACTAAATGTATCTTGAAAGTTCTTAAGAAATTACTGGTCCCCAAAGATGAAACTGAGTTCATTAAAACACTTTTTTCATCATTAATGCGAACCTAGATGGCCTATTAACAAATAAGATGACTGGCTCATTTAAGATTACTTCACGTTCAAATAGGATTGTTCACCTGGTGGAAATAGTAGCTTTCTGTGTAGATTGGATGGGTAGGTGTTGCCCAATTTGAAACAATTACTCCTGTCCAAATGTATTGTTGACACAACTAAAATTTACATAGGACTTTTTGTTCCTGTTCTTTCCCACTCCTGTTGAGCAGGATAGATTTCATCTGAGAAAAACAGGGTAACTTTAATCTGTTTTAATAAACTGGGTTGAATCAGGAATTGAAATTACAAGGGTTGTACTCTAAAGATAAAATAGGCAGCAATGGCCTATGACACCCACTGCCAAGGGTGGGGATGGGGGCGAGGTGCTTCCCAGAAAACTTTTGTTCAGGGAAGAGAACATTTGCAGATTGTCAAGCTGAAAATGTGGTCACATGTGGTGTTTGCGAAGCCTTCCAGTGAAGTTGCGTCATCCTTTTGGGCAGATGGTCTTGACAGCAGTAACATGAGCTTGGACAGCAGTGCTTGGATCTGTGAGAGGAGCTGACACGGAGGAAATCCGCGGGCATCCATTGGTGAGGAATTGAGCTTGCCTTGCCTCTGGGCAGATGCTCAGCTGAGTTGAGGGAAGAATTGAACATGTGGCTTGCATGAGGTGAAGCCCTGCCTTGGTTCTCACTCATTCCAGTTAACTGATAGAGCTCACAGGTGGTTCAGAGGGTCAGAGGTGCAGGGCTGGTGCCCTGTAGGACTTTGGCTGTGTGGAAAATGGGGCAGTTTGAGCTCTGCAGACTGTGGGAGACAACAAATGCATTTGGAAACAGAGCTGTGCAGATGAAGGAGAGCTGGCCAAAGGGTGCAACATCGAGTTGCTATGCACAGCAGGTAGGATTCTTCTCTGGGATGTGAGCTGAGTTTGTTTTATCCCAATTCTGGTCTGGATTCTCCTGGGTTTCTCAGAAGTGCAGGAGGCTGGGGTGTGTTTGGGTTTGGCTATGCTGTTCTTGCCTAGATTTTCACACGTGGGTTTGTTTCTTCTTCTCACGAGCACATGTAGGTTTGTTTGTGAAGCTGAGCTTTCTGAGGGGATTATAGCCTCAAGTGTGAAATAACTGTTCCTTGCTTCTTCCCCATGTTTTTTATGCCAGTTGAAGCAATTGTTGCCATCTGTCCTGTATTTTTCTCCACTGCGGCTGCTTTGGGAATTTTCTAGCCTGTGTTAGTCCTTTTTACTTTTTGTAGAATATGGATCTCTTTAGTACAAAAAGAGAAGACAACAAGCAGTGGGCTTTAATCTTTCTGGACAACAGGTCTCCTGAAAGGAATACAATGCATAGGAGCACATTAAAATCAAGAAATTTGGGAATGTGTGAAAATGACAGGAAACATCATGTTCATGTGCTTTTTGTATCTATCTTAGGCTTGTCAAAATGAAGAGAAGAACCATTCCACAGAAGAACTTAGCAAGTCTGAAATCCAGGAGGAACTGAAAAAGGCTAATAGCCTTCCTAGCTTGACTCCAGGAATCAAAACAGCAGATAAAGACAAGCAGCCCCGAGAAGGCTTTTTTCATTTCCTTGGAAGCTTATTTAATATTGCAACAAAATCTTCCTTGGTAGAATCTAAACCCTCTACCTTCCAAGATGAACCCAACAGATGTGAAAAGGATTTACAGAGCACAAATACCCTTCCAAAGGACGTGCAGCCAAAGCATCCGAAAATTGAAGAGCCTACAGCTAGAAAAAAAGAGGATTCTGTAAATAAAGATGATGCCATCTTAAATAATATTGGGAAAGATATCCCACGGGATCTTCAGCGAGGCTGGAAACAGTCCTTGGATACAGAAAAGTAAGTTTGATAGTTTATTATTAAATATATTAATGTTTGTGTGTGTGTGTGCACAGAACATTGCTGACCAAATGCTGCTGAGTGTATGACAAATGCCTGTCATTTCTGAGAGTGGTTGGAGTGCCCCTGGCTTGACTTTGTGCAAAACTCCAGTAGTAACTACCCTAAATAAATGAGGAGGGGAGAAGTGAACTGCAACAGAATATAACTTTAAAGATGTTGTTTAGAAGTGTCCTGACAAGATGTGCCATTTACAAATATTAAGAAATTATTAATATTAAGAAATAAAAGAAGTATAAAGAGCTTATTTCCATCTATATTATGGTCTATATAAAGGCTTGAATGTTTGTCCTTTTTCTATCTCAGCAGTTCAATAATTTTACTTCTGCAAGTAAGGCTTTCTCTTTTTTAAATTATCTTTCCTAGTTAGACTTCATGATTTTTCCTTATGTGATTTTTTTTTCCCCCTGGTTCTTTGGGGTTTTTCTGTGATGTAGGGAAGGTCATGTAAAGCACTCAATTTCAATTAGCCCCAATATGGAGCATTCTTTACAATCCTGTAATACTTTTTTAAAAGATTTTTTAAAAGAAGTGGTACCAAGGGCACCATTGTTTGTTTGAGAGTAGAAAAGTTAAAACACTGGCTGTGGTCAACACAAAACCTTTTCTTACTGTCGTAAACATAGGTATTAGTTTTCCAAAAGCATTTGTGGCTGTTGTGTTGAAAATGTGACTCCATGTGGGTCAGCACAGCACAGGTTTCGGGTTAGGTGTGAATGTGTGCCCGGGGTACCCGTCCAGCTTTTCGTAGGTGTGTAGAACATGGACATGTTTGTGGGCAGTGGATCTGCAAGTGGTGATTACTCAGCCTTTCAATATAGCCCAGAGTATTTATTTCAAATTTAAGCAGGAAGCAGTGATTGGGTGTAACCAATTAGTCTCTATCACAGTGCTTCTGCTTGCATTGCAGAATGGGAGGATGGACTGAAAAGAAACACCTTTTTTTCTTTTAAGTTTTTTTAACTAATTTGAGTTGTCTATTTATTGGTGGCATGTGAAGTGTTTCACCTCCATGTAGGAGGTCAGAGACACCCAAAAGAGCTGCTTATGGAATTCCAATCCATTTCCATACTGGGCATGTCTCCAGAACTCTACCCTTACCTATTATTTGGCAGAAAAATTATTTGAAGTTTTAAATTACAAATGTAGTGGCTGATCAGGATATGAATAGAGGATGTGATACCTATTTAGGTGAAGTTAAAACTCTATTTCCACCTCCAAAAGACAGTAATTAATAGTAATAGTGGTTGTGTTCTCAGGAGCACTCTGGTTTGGTCTGTGACGTGGTCGACTAGTTTTCATCTCAGACTCTTATCATGGTATCATACATCTGACTGTGCTTTCTCTAAAATGCAGCTCAGCACCACCACTGCTTTGATCAATGCAGGAGAAAAGTTCTCCTCCCATCAGTTGTGCCATGGAGAGGCCCAGGAGCGTGGTGTTGCTCAGGCTAGTTCCTGAACAAACTGTATTCCCTAAAACCCGTCGGACAGGCTGGGTCGCTGCATCAGTTGCTGCTGCTTGCTGTTTCTGCAGTCTGTATGCACATCTTACAGGGTCAGATGGGTCTCATTCCCTATTTTCTTCTTTTGAATTCTTCTTAAGATGTAGATTAATAAAATAAGGCATTTATCAAAGTTTGCAGAGTTTGGAAGTGTGGATGTTAACTCACTGAAGTGACCTCTTTGCTCTGTGCAGATATTTTTGAGTTAATTTTGTTTACGTGAAGTCAAAGTTACAGTTGGCTTTTTCAATTGGCCATCCTTTGACCTTGTCCTGTATTGTTGGATAATCTTTGCAAACCAGTATAGATTTTTTTTTCAGTATAGTTCACTTGCCTTATGGCCTGGCAAGCATGTAAGGATGTGTGCTGCTAGTTTGGAGGTAGGGGTAAGTTGGTCTATGTACAGAATGAAGTTTCTCCATGGAAAAAAACTTTTTTAAATGGAAGAAAAATTGTGGGTTTTTTTTTTTTGTAGCTGTTGTAAATTAGAGCAAACATTAAACCAATCTATGTCCTTTTAAGCTCATTCTCAAAAGTACAGTGTACATTCTGCCCTTTTTGGCTTGGGATACTAACGAGTTAGACAATCTCTGTGTAACTTTTAATTATGTTTTTCTCTGCCTGACCACACAATGTGAACTGCTCTTCTGAAGCAATTAGTAAAGAAAAATTGGAATGGCTGTGGGGAAGCAGAGGCTTGCATTGTTTACCTTTTTAAAAAGTTTGAATCAAGGATAGCTCTTTTTTCTTTTATGAAAGTGCTGGGTTTGTTCTCTTTTAGTTTATAAAAGTCTAAAGGATGTAGAAAGTTTATTCTTTCCAGTACTAGCTGGTTGCTTTACTAAATATTAACTAGCTGGTATTCGATTAGCACAGCTAAACTGTAAAAATGCTCTTGGTTGCTGCCAGGTGGCTGAAGAGTCCTGTTGGAAGTGGGTGCTACAAGCACATGAGGAGTGATGGGGAGAAGGGGTAAAGATGTAGTACAAAGCAACAGGAAGGTGTGGAAACCATGAAGAGCAAAGATAATGTGAACCTAAAAGTGACCGAGTCCTAAAAGTCACGTGAGATGTGTTAGTGAGCCAAATAAAGTCAAAAGTGTTCATTCCCTTGACTGTTGCAGTAAAGTGCAGTTTTAGCATTTTATGTAGAGGGAGGATGTAGCAGAGGGCTTTACAAATCCTTGTGACCACTGCATTATTAATCTTACAGCAGTTTCCTTTGTCATGAAGAAGATGTAAATGAATTTGTTAATTCTAAACTCCAGTGAAATACAGCACTAGAGGCTGTCTGTGGTTGGTGAGGAGGTTGCAGTGGTAAGCGGAAGAGGGATGGTTGTTAGATTACATAATCCCCATTAGAGTTGTTTAAAAACAAAAAGAAGCCTAAACCAAACAACCTTTCAGATTTTAAAAACCTACCAAATGGTCTCAGATGCCTCTACTCAGACAACCTCATTCTCCTGATATCCTTAAAGCAATATTTGGTGAAATACAAGGATATCAGAGTGCTCTGACCTGTAAACTGAGGTTAATTTTGCCCTCTGTGGGAGGTCTGGCACTTGGTAAAGACTTGAGTTTCCAGGCCTTGAGCCAAGGAAAGTGGAATTCATGAGCTCAGTCTGTGGAGTACGTGTTCATGAGGGACAAAATGTGTAGGTCACATTATTCCTCCATCACCCTGGCTGGTTGGTTCAGGGGTAATTTGTACCTCAAAGGCTTTTGCTCCTTTAATCCCAACAGTGGCAAGTGGTAAAGGAGGTGCACAGAACACAAAACCATGATAAATTTGGCAAAGTCTCTAGATGACAATTGCTGTGGACAATAACTGCAGCACAGAAGATGAGTGAGGAGAGTTGGGCTAAGTCTCCAGTTACTTCATCCCTCAGTCTTCCATTTCTCTGGGATGGCTGAAGGTTTCTCTGCCTTGAAGAAGTGAAGTGGAGCAAGCAACTGCAAAGTAGGGTACTTAGTGTAGAAAAACCTCTTACTTAGGTAAGATGGCAGCTTCTGGGTAGAATGGCAGACTGGTAGGTATAAAAGTGAAAACTTCATGTTTACTCTTGGCCTTTGCTCTCCTTAACGATGTTAAAAGCTAACCTTTAACTGATGAAATAAGCCATAAAAATAAAACCATGGAACAGTGGGGGTGCACTTCACCTCATTTCTCGTTGCTGGAAGTCTGCATGAGAGAGAGCACGATTTTATGAAGTAGGTGACAGATGTAAAACACAGATTTGCCCCGTTATCTTTCTCTCCTATACTGTAAAATTCTCTCACACATATATTGCCTGTCACTAAAAAGCAACAATTTGGCTTCAAAATTGAGAATGGGCTTGCTGCAGTGCGCACCTGCCATCTTCTCAAGGATACTGGTGGTGGTAAGGGGTAGCACCTTGTGCAGATGACTGAGGAAAAAGCTTTGACAGGTGTTTTCCTTTCCCCTTGTCCCAAAGACTGATGACCCAGATCTGTTCTATTGACTACTTGCCATTTGTCTATCTTCCAGCAGATTTTTTTTTCCTTTTGGTAATATCCAGTAACAATAAGTAGATGTTGCAAATAGTGGTGTGCAGAACAATAGTGCCTGTGAAACGGCATAGCTTGTTCTGGAGTTCAGCAAGGAGGAGCCTCAGTGTATTGCTGAACAGGGCTGAAGAGACAAAAATCAGTTTTACCTACTCTAAATGTTTTGGTGAAATAATCCGGGTGTGAATACCCCAGTTCAACAATGTATTTTATGATCTTGTCTTCTTCCTTCTGTTGTGAACCTTGTAGACTTGGAAGTGAGAAAGAACTCTGAACCCCACAACTGCAAGGATTTTCTCACTGAAGGTAGAAAAGAGGGAGGGAGTGATTTCAAAAGCAGATGCTCAAAATTGATTTTACATTTCACACCCTACTAAGAGGCAGATACTAGGAATAAGTTAGTGAGAGCATTGCAAGCAATTTCATTCAGAAGGGAAGAAGCCCTAAGGAGAAAGAAATTTCAGTCCATTTACAGTTCTACTGTGTTATGCATTATTGGATTTTGTAAGGGAATGGGTTTTTTAATTAATTTTTAAGTCTAGTAAACTTGTTGCTATATATCTAATTGATGTATTTAGCATTATATTATCAATTAGTATTTTCCACCTTGGTACTGCTAGCAGATCCTGCCCTTTTATTTTGCTCTGATAGAAATACATCTGATAAAATCCTTCAGGTTTACATAATTCTGGTTAATAGGTTTGTGTCAGAGCTTGTCATTCTCCTTTGTGTTGCCTGTCAGAGGCAGGCTTGTGGTGATAACAAAACACAGCCCTTAATTTGACTGATGGATTGTTGTGTATTGTGGTTTTGATTTCAGTCAGTGGCAGTAACATTCGTCTTTCCCTGTAGATGCCTTTGGCAGAAAGTCAAGAGTAAATGAACGGAAATTTATCACTTAATTCCAAGCAATAGCCTCCTCAGGTAATTCCTGAGGAATAGTGTAGATAGAGGAGTGGGGAAGCTGCTGCTCCTGCGTATGTTGGTGTTGATTTGTTGATGTTTTGATGACTTTCTGGCCAGGGAAATGCAGTGTTGTTCGGTTCCTGATGCTCACATAGACAGGGAGTCGTGGCTGAGAGTAACCCGTTGCCACTTGAGAGGGGTATAAACTACATGGGCAGCTCCACCCTTCTAGGTCAGCCAAAAAAACACCCAAAATTAGAGGGCTGTCCCAGGGAAGGAGCAGGATCATCCTACCCCGGTTCCCTGGGTGAACTGTGGAGGGTGGTCACTCTCAGGGCTGTGCTATAGGAGAAATGCAGACCCCAAAGCATTTCTCTACCTGCCGGTGGGGGGTACCTGCCCAGAGATGGGATGTGGTCCAAAGGAAAGGTTCTTGTTGGTGCCAAAGCAAAGATTTCTGTGTTTCCGAAGAATGAAACTTTATATATTAAGAGTAATTCTTAACAGATGTGTGGTGCAAAATGAGCTAAATAAATTCAGTCAGAAACTAATTCACTGGATTATTTTCTCTGCTGAACTTTTTTTTAGTAGGGTTGTTCAGCTGTGCAGTGTATTCAGCTGAGTCAAACCCTTTGCTTTCCCTACCACACCTGAAGCTACACTCTTGCTTGAAGAGAGTAGAGGGATGCCCTGGCTTTGATTGTTCATTGCATCTCAGAAGAGGCCTAGAGGAGTGCCATTTTTTCAGCCTTAAGATGAAAACCTAAGGGGAGACCTTCCTGCTGTCCCCAGCTCCTGCACACCAGTGAGACACAGCAGAGGCTCTACTTGTCCCTGCTCCTTGGAAGGGGCAGATCCCGGGCACTCAAATCCCAGAGTGTGACAGAGGAAAGGGAGGGACAGCAGGTGAGGCTATTTCCCCCAGGTGTGGGGTAGGAAGGCTGGCTGCTGCTAGGGAAATAGGGCAAGGAAGAGCTTGGAGTGATCCCAGGCCCTCCGTGCTGGCCTCGGTCTCACAGCTGCTGGTGTTTTGGGTCAGGCTTGGTGTGTGCTCTCCTCCTTCTGACCCAAGGGATAGATTTTCCCAGATGTGGGAGATAATCAAGTACTACCCTAAAGGGCAAGGGGAAGGAAAAACATTCCTTCCAAGGTCACAGACACTGCATTTGCTTTTATTAAAATTGTCATTGACTCTTAATTGCCCTTATGGAACATTAGCTTTGAAATTTCCTGCAGAATCAACTGTGCGTAAATCACTTTATTCAACCAAACTTTTGACCTTTTCAAATATACATTGTGACGTCCCAGGACGCCAAGTATTTCAGACTGCAGATTTAAATCATGAAGCTATCCCCTCTGGCTAAAAAATTGTTTTCTTTCATCTAAGTCGTATATGGCAAATAGTCAGTTAGCCCACAGTGTCTTTTTTCCAGCAAGTCTTCCATTTTTCCCATTTATGAATAGCATAGAAACCAGGTGGCTGAGCAAGCTGGATTCCACAAGAAGGTTTTTCAAAGTGGCTTTAAGACAGTTGTTTCCAGATGAAGTACCTTAAAAGAATTTTTTTTTAAAGTTGTCAGTTAAGTATACAGTGGAATAAAAGCTAAGTGGAAAAAAATTAAAAAAAACAGCGTGGTTTTGAAATGGTCAGAGAGAGGTAGACAGGAAACACAAGAACCACATCTAGATGGGTGTTTTTCTGCCTGTAGCCTGCAGATCTCTCTGAGCGGTCTATGAGAGGAGATATGCTTGTAAAGCAGAAGACTGCTGAGCTGGGGAGAAAATATCTGAAAGGGTGAGGTATGAGGGGAAATTTGCCATGGCATGTTTTGGGAGAGGCAGGTGGTGCGTGCTGCAGAAGCAGGCTGGGCAGCAGTGCCCTGCAGTGCAAATGGACTGCACTGCTGGGGGCCTCAGATGCTCTGTCAGGCTCCGTGGTCTTCCTGCACCTTATGGATAATGTGCAGGGCTCTCTGCTTTCTGCACCGCTGTGTAGCACAAACAGGGGTGGAGGGGCTGCCACCTCGGTGGCGCACACTTGAAAAAATGCAAACACTGTGTTCTTCATGGGTGCATTGGAACGAGGCACTCGAGGCAGCAGGTTTGCTCCTGCCTCAGGCCTTCCACATCAACAACTGTTCTATAACTGCTGCCACTTGGGCAAGTTACACAAGACTTCTGTCATATAAGATGTCAGAACACGTTCCCCTCTCCTCCTTGAGCTAGTCCCCCTTTAACTTTTTATATCTTTTTCACAATAGAAGAAATATCTACAAGCACCTACTTTTGACAAATCTAACGTAACTCATGTTGACATCCTCTCTTGTTGCTGTCAAAGTCTTTTGTGAAACTGATTTAAGGCTTTATAGGGAATTGAATAGCTTCCTGTGAGGACAGGAAAGAAGGAATCTCCCAGTGTTTGAAATATGTGACAGAATGCACACTGGGTTCTTTGTATAATCGGGCTTTCATCTGCATCCTCACATGAGCTGAAAAAATTTTTTGCAAAGAGTTTTTAAGGTAAGTTCTGAGCTGACATATTCTTTTGGTGATCAGAAATGAAACAAGTCTCTAGTGACACTTTCAGAAGTTTTTTTTGCGACACAGCCTGCTTCTAAATTTGTTTCATAAGACTTACAGTAGAGTTTCTGGTGCTGCATAGGAACATGGCTTTTCATTTTTTAAATGTCTCGTTGTTGCATGGGAGCATTCAGGATGAATATGCTTCTAGGTGCTCTCAAAGGAAATGCATTGGGACTAAAAGGTCTGCTGGCAAAATTTTTTATAATATGCTGAGCAGCAAATTCTTTATCAAAGGTCAGAGACCCTGAAGTTGCCTTGACTGTGGAGGAAGGGTTGGTTCTGGTTGAAAATAGAGTTTACTGACCAAAGTCTTGGTAGGGTGAAGCCTGCAGGAGAGCAGAGCTGTGTGTTGGGAGACGCTGGAGCAGGGTTGTAGCCAGTGCTCCTTAGGATTGGGTTTGTGCACAATGCTCCGAAGGGCAAACGGCTTGGAGTCTTGCACACACTTCACATGGATCAACTGGAGCATAAAATTCCCTCAGAAGACAGAGAGAAAAAAAAGGGGGGGAAGTGATAAAGGTCGCCACATGGGCAAAAAAGAAACTTCTGAGTACATTTTTTTATCTGTATGTAATAAATAATGATTTAGGGGGTCTGTGGCTCCAATCAGTGTAAGTATAGAACCCCAGTCATGCTGGGTTCTCCTTGTCATCCCTTCTGTGGAATTTACCTATTCATCCCACATCTGGATGCTTTGGGTTTCAGAATTGCTGAGTTCACATGAAAAATTCGAAGGCAAAGTTGGGTATGGGGGACAGCTGGAAAGGCATGTGCCAGGTTTCTTCGGGAACACTGGTTCTCACCACGTCTTTGTACATAAATCTGAACTCTCCCCACTGCATATCACACAAAAACATCAACCACGAAATGAAAGACACTCAGTAAAAGCTAATTCTTGTCAAGCTGTTTATTCAAAGTCATGCCTTGGTTTTTGGGGAAGTGAGTGTGTGGCATATTGCAATACCATTAACGTGCTGCTCACTTCAAACATGCATCATTACAGTTGATCTGTGCAATAATCCATAAAACTTCTTTTTGAGCAATGGTGCCAATATGTGTTCTGCTTGTTTTCTTAAAAGAAATTTCATCTGGATTCGGGGCACTTGTAGGCCAACTTTTATTTTTGAGGTTGGCCAAAGTGTAGAGGAGCTGCTGGAGTTTGTAAAAGCTTAATAGTGATTATTTAAAGCAGGAAGGGTTACTCAGTAAGGCTAATTCTGAATAAGAGCATGATCAGGTTTTAGATTCTTAAGACTTATTTTTAGTATGAGTATGACTGATGCCGAGTAAATATACTGCACTACAGAACTAAACAGATCCTTGCCCTCGCATTTTTAGGATCTCTGGAGTTTTAGAAAATATTTTCTAATGTAGAAGAAAGTTTTCTGTGGAAAATAATGGGGGGGGGGGGGTCTACCCTTTTTCCCACTGTGCTTTGGTTTTCTTCACTCAGAAATATTTATGTTTCTTTGGAGGGTTGTGAATCCTCAAGTCAGCCACTTTAACAAACGGAGTGTGTGATGTTGAGCAGGTACCTCCGCTGGTATCTCTGGAAGCCAGCCTGTGTTGGTTTGAAGCAGGCTGAATGTAGGCATCTGACTTGGCAGGTGTTTAGGAGATGTGCTATTTACACAGGGCTTTCCTGTCTCCTCTGTGACTTAATATGCCTGACCAGAAAACCCTATATTGAGATTTTGCTGTAGCCTCCATCAGAGATGACATTGAATTTAAGCCCAGTACAAACTGAATTCTCAGGTTCTCGCAAAGTCTAGATTCCTGTATTAATGTATTTTGGCATTAGCCTAAAGGTACCTGACAATGTAAAACATGCATATAAATGACTGTTTATATCTCTCTTTTAATGTTTATGAATATGAGTAATTTCACATTTAGTTCACTTGTGCTCTGTGTGTATTCTTTACTTGGGATTTTAAATAGCATTAAGTTCCATCTTCAAAATAAAATTAATACTGAAGCCAGAATCTTGGCCTCTAAAATCTTGACAGAAAAGAGATTATATTTTTAGATTGGTGAATCCACTCCATTTTTATATTCTTCTATACCTTTTGAGAGAAGATATACTCAGAATCCATGCAGATGAGATTTGAAGTTGCAGTTACTCAATGGTACTCAAATGCTTCACTTTCCTTAGTAAATTTATTTTTTATTTCTTACTTAAATTATTTGTTTTCAACTCTCGAGCTCTAACAACTTCTCAACAAATTGAACTAATGGGGGAAGGTGCAAAGAGCTTTTAGAAGCTATTAAGCTATTTTTATACTTTGCAATGCTTTTTTATTGGAAATCAAAATCAACACCTTTTATTTTTTGCTGCTGTTTTTTTGCCCAAGAGACTCTTCTGAAATGAGTATGACAATTTTCCAGACAGCTGAACGGCTGATTCCAGCCATTCACTGGGTTAGCAGATATAGGGCAGACTTTGAAAGGGTTTCTTCTTAGTTCAAGTGGAGGCTGAAGGGAGTTTAAGTCTGGTCTGTGCATCCAGAGTGGAAAAGCTGACAGTGACTGATTTTTGCAAGAATTCTTTAACAGGCGGAAAAATAGGGGAGAAAGAGAGAAGCGTTTGAAAGAAAGGTGAGCATTTGTGATGTCTCCTAGTTTTAAGAAAGGAGAAAAACTGCTTCTTCAGAAAATTGAAAGTGACAGGCTCTGAACTTATTCTTAGTATTACCAGAAAGAGCAGTGAAGCATCAGTTTCACAGTTCCCTTGTGGTGATTCTTCCATTTCTTAGTTTTTGCATTCACTGTATTTTGCTGTTACATTTAAGACTACTGAATGGCTAGATCTCCCAGTTCTTTGTCACATTTCTAGTTTTCCCATATTGGTATTCCCTCCAGCATTCCAACAGCCTTCATTCTTACCCATTCTCCAATAAGTCTCTTTCCTTACTACCCTGTGGTCCAAAAAAGCATCCCCTGCTGTATACTTTCTTTTTTTCCCTGTGTTTTGTTTCTCTTCATCCTATTCCTTAACAATATGTTGAGATATTGGGTAAAAGTTTAACTTTCAATTTAGTCTTTTAATGAATGTTAATACAGTAAATTTTCTTCCATTTTAATATGCATGCTTTAGTAGGATCTAACATCTTCAAAACAGGATGATTATTTCTGTCACTGCAAATGTTGCCTTGCAGTGATACTTGTCCATAGTAATTCCATTGTCTGGTAGAAAATAAATTATGGAAGTTGGTTAAGGCAACATCTACCTTTTTGCGTATAGTTTAAGTTGCCTTTTTTGGTAAAAGGGAGTGTCTGTACCATTTGTCACACAAACCTGTATTTAGCAGAAGAAGGAGGGAAATAGTGTTGAGTACAATCTGCAGCTTGTGCTAACCAGTGGAGGAAAATCTTATTTTACATAATCTACAGCTAATGCTGAGCTTTATTATCACACCAGCCGTTTTTTGTCTGTCCTTGTTGATATTGATGATCCTTGTTCCAGGCACACGCGAGGGAAGCCAGAAGCACCCGCAGTCACTTACGCAACGTATCGGGGCTCTGCGAGGATCAGGCAGCTCCTGAGGAGTCAATCAGAAATTACTGGGAAAGGAGAGAAAAGTCCTGAGAACAGAAACGCTTCAACAGTCAGAGAAAATGGAGAAGTGCACAGAACCCTGTCTGTGGAATCAGGATGCCTAATAGAAGAAAATGGAAAAGATGAGGGTAAAGATCACCAAGATGATGCCGTATTAAATTCTTCTGCAGTCGGAATGGGAAGCAAACACTCTGGTAAAGTTCAGTGTTGCTTGGGCAGAAGTAAACATGAAAGAACTGCAAAGGCCACAGCTTCATCCACTGTATCGTGTCATGAGTTAGACTTAAGAAAGACACCTGCTTTAGCTGCAACAAAAGTTAAAAGGACATATTCACTAGATTCATTATTGCCATTTAGTAGTAGAAACAGCGGGATCCTGACCAATTCCACTTCCCAGAGTACTCATTCCCTTGGAAAAGAAAATGGACTGCTGGGAGAAGCAGGAACTCTGTTTCAGACAGACAAAAATGCCGCTTCCAACTCTGATAAAGAAAATTATTGTAGTAAAGCAGCTAGTAAGGAGTCCCCAAAAGAAATACAGAATGACTGTTTACATTCACCCCAGTCAAAAAGCAAGACAGTTAATGAAGAACTGCCGGTGGGTAAGGGAGAATTTTGCTGTAATCATCCAGTGGATAATCACTCAGAGCAAACACTGGGTGTCCAGAGGCTTCATTTCAGTACCAGTACATTTCAGCAGCAAGCAGATCAGCACACCAGGAGTGCCAGTAAAGACAGTGATCCAAGAAACAGTAATGTACAGAAAATTGTGGCAGCTGTGGAAAGAGAGGAAAACCCACAGAGCTTTCCTGCTGCTGTTTTTCCTTTTAATGAACAAATATCTGCATCATTCAGCATGGAATCCAAAGGAGGAAAGTGCATGGCCACAGGCAATCCAACCACTTCAGTGTCATCTACTGGACATGCTGAAGATGCAGTCATGGGCAGGGGGACTTGTAATGAAGAACTGAGTGAGTCAGGGAAAGCAGTGCCTGTACAAAATGGTCACAAGCTGATCCATGTGGAGAATTCTAAGGATACTGCCACACAGCAGCCTGGTTTTCCTTGTCTGGAAATGGAGGGTGAGGAGACAATGAAGGTTTTGTCTGAGGTGGCAGTGGAACACCTTGCCAGTGTGTCACCGTGTGTACCTGGGTGTCAAAGTGTGAAAACTAATTCTGATGAGCTGACAGCCCCTCTAACCCACGAGTCTACCTCTGTGGTGGTTTCTCATTCTGCCCTGAGATCTGAAGGAAAGCCTTTGTCCAACCATTCTGCTTTCACCTGTGAGAAAGATGACGTAGACTTCACTTCTGAATCCCCACTTGCTTCTGAAAATAGGTATATTAGTTTTTCTTCCAAGAAGGAAAACAGCAATAAATTTAGAATGTCACCCACAGTAATTGATTCTTCATCTGACAAACAAGGAAAAACTAACTCTGAAAATGGTCAGATTGCTGCTTCTGAACAGGACAGCCTTATTTTTCCAGCTGCAGAGTCTAGGACAATAATCCCTGTGGACAGGACAACCAAGGGGCCACTTTGCTCAGGAGACCTGAGAACCTCATGGCCAGCAAGTTCTCTGGAACCTGAGATGACTCCTCCTATACCTGATAGCTCTGCTGATGGTGCAGGGGTTGTTTGCATCCCCAGGCCCACTTCTCCTCCTCTGGTATCCAGAGAAGCCTCCAACCTTCCTGTTTCTGCCTTGGAGATGTCCAGCACTGCTCAGGGGAACAGAAATTCTCCTAGTCACAGAGGTAGTGATGGGGCAGATGAGGCCTTCTCTACACAACAGGCTGGCAGCAGTGTCCTGGCAGAGGCAATGCCATCACCCACCTGTCCCTTGGAATCTCTGGACACTGCATCTGAGTCAGCCAGTTCTGAGAGCCTGTGCAGGGATGCTGTGGGACGGGTGATTCTTGGTGCTTCTGCTGCCTTGAAAGCCTCTTCTGGCCAAAAAGCTGCTGCACCTGCCCAGGCAAATGGGCTCTGTTCTGGGGGAGAATTGAGAGATACCAATGTGAATGGACAAGAATGTTTTTCTTTCCCAGATGCTGCTGTTCTGTTGAAGAAAGCTGAAGAAATAGTGGACTCAGTTTTACATTTGGCTACAGAAGAAATAATAGCAAAAGAAGGCTTTGGTGTCTGGCAGCTTTGTGGGAGCAAGGATAGTTTAATAAATACAGATATTGCAAATTATCAGGAGGCTGAAAGTGTACAGCTGGCAGCAGGAGAAATCCAGTCAGCTGTGCAGTCATTAAAAGATTTTAATGAGAGCAGTGAAGGAGGCTCATCTTCGTTTACAGGAAATGAAAGAGTGGATTCAAATAATCAAGATGAAAAGATAGTCCATTGCATCCCTGATAAAATTGACCTACATAGGGTACTAGCACTAAAAGCAAAAGAAACAGTGGATGAGGTCATTAACTCAGCCATACAAAAACTGGCATCCAGTCAGCAGCAAGGCACTGAGAGGAAAAGGCCTTCTGGAAAGGTTCAGCCCAAGCCTGAGCCTGAAATGCCAAAGACTTTAAATCTGGATATGAAGTTTCCTGCCAACACACAGGAACCAACAGAGATGAATAAAACTCAGCCTGTAACTGTTAACTGTGAAAAGGCAGATTGCTCAGGTCCTCCTTTGCTTCCCAATAGTATGGAAAATGGCATAGATTGGCCCCAAAGAGATGGAAAGATACCAAATAATGTAATTACTTGTCAAACAAATGGATTTCTTCCCTCTGGCAGCTTAGCAAGGCCAGAATCAGATCTTCTGACACCAGCAAAAGAAAGGCACAATGGAAAGGTGTGTGACCATCTGGCTGCAGCAGAAATGTGTGGCAAAGCATCAGCAATGAGTAGAAAATCTGATGGAACTTTACATTTTATAGATAGAGATGCTACTGTGACTGAAGAAATACTTTTGTCGTTGCAGTTAAAAGGTTCCTACAATAATACAAATATGCCAGAGTGCACGCTGCCGCCAGCTGTAAATGTTAATTTGTCATCTTTGATGCCTGGTGAAGAATGTATTGGCATGCAGAGTGAATCCAAAGATAACAGCAGCCCTCAGATGTCTCTGGAAAGCAGAGAAGAGGACAGTCTGAAAGAGACTGCAGAGGAAGCACCTGTACAAGTAAAAGCAACCTTACAAAACTCAGAGGCAGTGGAAAGTAAAGAGGAACCAGCAGAAGGGGCAAGTGAGGGAGCAGAGGTTAATATTGGATTAGATGCACAGTCCATGGTACTGGAACTGCCTGTTACTGGAGAAGGCAGTGAAGGGAAACACTGCTTCAGCACAGTCTTTGCCCAAAATAATAAGAATTTGAAACAGGCACAAATGAAGGATCGAGACATGGAGAGAAATGGTCAGCTTGAAGAAAACAGCCTGGACTGCAGCAGTGACATGAATGAACCAACAGGACTTTCGGCCTCTTCTCCACTGATTGAACAGTGGGAAAACAGTTCCTTTACCATCATTTATGAAGGTGCTCTTCAAACCGAGAACAAATCTGTCCCAGCTGATGAGATGCAAACTGGTTCTCTTTCTCCTTCTGGTTTGCCCTCAGCTAATACAGCTCATCCGAGCTGTGACATTGCAAGGAATAACCAGGAGCCAGCCTGTCCTTACAGGCAGGACAGCAAGGTGCACGAGGCAGCAGAGAGCCGGGGCACTGAGTCGTTCCTGAGCGTGGAGGCCAAGCGCTACAGGGTTTATCCTTTCTCTCTGTCTCCCATCTACGAAGACGACAGCTCCCAGGAGGATCTGCTCTCCACGGATGTGTCCCCGGAAAGCCGTCCCGGGGTAGTCTCCAAGGACAGCTCTGACCACGCTTCCGTGCTCTCCCTCCTCCAGTCGGTATCCGAGCGCTTGCAGTTCACTGCTCACTTTGGCAGGGAGGAGGAAGAGGAGGAGGGCAGAGTGGAGGAAGAGGAGGAAGAATCTTCATATGAGGAAAACATTCTTGATGTTGAGAGAGAAGACGATTGCCTTTCCAATCAGTGCAGAGGGAATTTTAAAGCAATCCCTCAGTCAAATGACCAAAGTAGATCTTCTTTTCCTGAACAATCATTTCTTCTTTCAAAAGAACAACCTGGCTCACAGGAGCAACTGGAACAGTTTCCAGATGTGGCTTCTCCCAGTCAAACATCCCACAAATCAGAGAAAGCTGATGCTGCTGTAGCACAGCCGCCTACAAGTGTGTACTACCAGTACCTGAAAGCTGCCAGCAAAGGCCCTTCTGAGAAGGGGACCAGGTTTGGAAGCCTTCTCCAGGATATACTGCAGCCAAAGATTCCTTGGTTTCAGGACAACACCGTGCCGAAACTGGGAGAATTGTCAGCGGTAAGATGTCGTGTCACATAGTACTTACAATCAAAGTGATTAGCTCAGATTCAAAGTTGCTGCCTCCCTATTCTCCTTGCTGCCTTTTAATTAAGTTTTTATCATAAAAGTAGTCAAAAGTTCTTATCAGAAGTTATTAGGCTTTTTAATGTCATAGTTCAATAAAATGTCTTCTGATAAAATAATTTTTAAAAACAGATTTGGTTCAGCACACAGGTGAAAGTGATTTAACTGTAAAACAGAATATGTGAACAGAAGGTAAAATAGGGAAATATGCATAATAACAAGTTTTTGTAATAGCACAAGACAGACTTCTCCATGTTAAGGACATTTCAACCTGAAGATGATGGAATTGCCTTTTATATGAAAATTGTTCTTTTATTTCTTTCACTTCTGAGATTAATAGAGCTGTCTTGTCAAAAATACATATATATGTAAATATCAGCTTTTTGGGCTCTTTGATTGTTTCATCAGAGTGTCTTCTATGATTTATAGCTCAGCTGGCAAGTAAATAACATAGCTGCTTCCATAGATTAACATTTGTTTTTTTTAGTTTGCTTAAAGTAAAATGAGGCTATGGAAACAGTTCTTCCCATGTTTAGAATTTGAAAGTGCCATATAGACTAAATGTGAAACAGAAGAAGTCTTTCCACAATGCTGGGAGTATTCCAGTCTGTGTTAGAGGGATCTTCTGTTTTTTGCTCTGTAAAGAAATGCAGTTTATTGTTTGCTGGGAAGGGGTAGTGCATTTGTAAAGGTTGTAACTTCCATAACAGCCCTTTCTTTCTAGCACATGCTGCTTTCTGCTAATTGACTTGGACAATTTACACCAACTCTGAATGGCAATGAAACAAATCGTGGTTGTTTCTGTTAATGACACTCATGTACCTGTACAGGAACAGTGGGCCCAGAAGAATCTGCCTGTGCTTTGTGCCACTGCTGTAGGTGTTAATAGCTGTTTGCTGTGTCCTTTTACTTGCAGAACCTCATTGACAGGGCAAGTCTCAAATACAACCCAAGACCAGGGAAGGTAAGCAGAGTTTGCGTCACATAAATCAATATGATCCATGGAATAATTTGTCATGCTGTAATTTTTGAATGGAAAGCATCTGAAGTCTAATTCCGTGTATTTTTATGTGTTATTAGCATATGCTTGCATATGCTAATAGTGAGAATATATGATTCAAAATCCTGCCACTAGTAATTTTGCTGCCTTTCTCAGCCATTGTTGTTTCCTTTCAGTAGAGTGTTTCATAAAAGAAGGAACTGTGTAGCCTCTCAGTTGAGTGGGCACAAACTGCAAGCAAAAAATAACTGTCTGTGTTGGAATGGGCCCTCATTTGCATGCATTGTGTATTGTTTCAGATTATTATTTATGATACTTGTGGCAACAAAAGTAAACAAGAAGTTCATTCTGATGTGCTAGATGCCTCATCGTGGATCTTTCCCATTGGAACAGTACTTAGGATAATTAGAGGATGGTAAGAAATCCAGGTCATATCTAAATAGAGTCTTTCCAATAGACTGCATGTGTGTTCCTCTGTATTTTTATTTCTTTTATTTATGACATGTCCTGTCTGCAGGAGTGTCTTTTTCTTGCTTTATAATTAGACTGTTACCAATGAAAAAGCATAAAACAAGGCTTTAAATGCTTCACTAAAAAAATTAAATTGTTTCTCCCGGGAGCTAACTTCAAACAGAAAGTTTCTAATAGAGTCACAAGTAACTTTAGAGTTCTTGCCTGAAGTGCTCAGCCAGTGCAGCCATAATCATGACTGGAAACGTGTGTATGACCAAAAAAAATGTGGATTTTTACAATTCAGTTTCATTATATAGTACCTGTTATGAAAGGACCATCAAATGAACATTCTGAGCTTCTGGTTTTAATGTAGCGTTGAAAGGAATGTGGATGAAAAAGGATAAATACAAGTACCTTGAAGTTTGCAAACATTCCTGAATTTGTCCTGGAGGAGAGCTGTGTATTTTACTTTTCAATATTAAAGTGAATGTGACTACTGAGGGACAGCATAAGAAAAATGGGATATTTGTCTTGATAAGGAGAGCTTTTTCCTGGGCTTTCCATCAGATATGCTCTACCAGCAATAACTTAGTTCACTTTATCATTATTGCAGCTGGATTTTTTATGAGAAACCAAAGTTCCAGGGTCGAAAACATGTGCTAGAAGAAGGAGAAGCTGTGCTGGATCACCTTTGGGATCTCCCAGACATAAAACATCATCAAAGAAACCTCGCAGTTGGGTCAATCAAACACGTAACAAAGGTACAGACCTTCTTCACAATACTCTCACGTGCATAATTGATCTGTTGGTCACAGTGTGGTGTATCACCAGCAATGTGTGTGTAGCGTTTCTGACTTTATTTAAATGTGCTGTAATTCATTCTTTTCACCTTCTTGGTGATAAATTCCAGGGCTTTTGCTGTGCAAAATTTCCCTTATTTCCTGATTTAATGAGCAGATGAATTTTGTTTCTTTACCACCACCCTCATGTGACAAAAACTCCCCTGCTTTTCGATGTTTACCTGTCCAGTTATTTGAAATTAAATGGAACCAATTAATATTTTGAAGAAGTTTTTATCTTAAGCTGTCTGCTGTGTGTGTATGGCTTCTGCTTCAGGAGTAGTTGGGTTTCCAATCCCAGTTACACAGCGTTGCCTCCAAGAATTGCTGCCACTCCCTCTACAGCTTTGTGCCACCTCTGGGGTTTCCACATGGGCCGGTGGTGCACCTACAGGACGTGGCTCTGCCTACAGCCAGAAGTTTAAAAGGCTTTTTTTTTGTTTGAAAGATAAGAATCAAATGTCTAAAATGAAATAGAATGCATCCATTGTAATTCAGTGAATGAGGAATATATTTTCCAGATCTTGTGATTTAAGAAGACTTAGTGCTCCTGTTGTTCAGTGTAGCATTCCAGTTACTCACAGGGCAATGGCCCCTGCTGCAAGTGAATTATCATTTGTATCACAATGTGAAAGATTTTCAGTAAAGTGGTTTCTCTGTTCTCTGCTGGTATAGAGGTCATTTTAAAATTGATAACCTTTTTGTCATCAGTACAGGGGTATAATGTCATAACAATTAGAAATACTTACTCGTTCTTTTCAAAGACTTAGAAATTAATTATTTCAAAAGAGGCTGACTGAAGGCAAGAATAATGAAGTTAACATTTATTTGAGCTAAACAAATTAAAAGCCTTTGACCAATATGTAATATGAATATTGATCAATAATGTGCAAGGCAACTAAATAAATAAAGGAATTCCACAATAACATGTGGAACTGTGGTCTGAAACCAAGGGAAGCTGGAGGTGTCTTGGGGTATGAAAGAAAACTCTTGGATAGGAAAGATGCTGTGTTTAACTGCATCATGCTTGATAAAAGCCTTTGCAGTCCAGCTAAATAGGTTTGACCTTGGTTCTTCTTCCAGTCTGTGGTTCATTTATATGGAACACAGATGGAAAGCTTTGTTACTGTACACTAGTTCAGTAATCAACACTTCCCTCATGTAAATTAAACCTCTGTCAGGTATGGTTGGTGAGCTTAGTGCACTCACTAAGTAGGTTTTGTCCTCTAAACCTTGATTCATGAGGGTATAACTCCTTTTATGGTTGCTTTTTAGCTGCTGCGGAACTGCTTTTGGAAGGTAGCTTGCCAACGTGCTACCTTATTTATTTATTTTTGTGAAAAATGTAGGCATTGTTTTCATTTGACAAATAGTGGATTCTTTATCAGGCAGCTCATGTGTGTGATTCACATGTTTTACTGCCATTCTTTCTTCCATAGTCTGTCAGTGACTTTTCTCCAGGCTAGTTTCGCCATACTGGCTCTGTGTCCAGGTTGTCTGCCTTGTCTTCTAATTTTTCAAGCACTTCTTTATGGTGATTGTTTAATGGCTGCTCAGTTGCCTTAAGTTAGCAGATTTGAACATTGGCTAAATATTTGAGAAGAAAGCAGCTTGCCAACAAGAGGAAAAACTGATTTTTACTAAGGAAACTGTAGGAGGTACATTTAATTTTTTTATTTTTTTTTTTACTAGCATATTGACTGAAGAACAGTCTGCCAGTAGCTTTGTGCTCTTGATTTGGCTTCAAGCCTCCTAAAAAAAGCAGAGATTCTGCTAACTTTGTGGTTAGCTTGTGGCCTGGCTAGTTCTGGGTATGCATTAGGTGTATCCATGTGTATTTAATTTCAAGAAACTTGTGGGGAGGAGATTCCAGAGAAACAGACTGTGCAACCAATGAAATGAAGACCTGTGTGAAATGATGTGGAGACTGAATTCCACCAAGGCAAGTCAGCGTGAGCCAAGGCTGGCAAAGTCTGCCTGCACACACAGGTTCAGTGCAGCTCCTGCAGCACGGTCTGTGTAGCCAGGTCACTTCTCTGGCTACTGTAAATGCTTATGTTGACCTTTCTGCACATATTGGCCTTTTTTCTGTCTGTTTTTGGAAGCCCAAAGAAGGTGCTAAAATGTTATATTCCCCAAAACAAGAGCCGAGAAGAGTTCCTGACACCTCCATTTCAGAATAATCTTGTAAACCACTATTTTGCAAAGTGACAAGGGATCTGAAACAGCAGTTTATAATCACTGTCTGCAAGGTGGTTGGGCAGGCAATAACTGAATTCCTTGTGGAGTCTCCTTAAGCAAAGCTCTGTGTAACGGGATTGTTCACAGTATTACATGAAGGGTGTGTTTCTTTTGTTTGTGTGGTTTGCCAGGTGAAAAAAAGTTAATAATTTAAGCAGGGACTACTTTGTCAGATGCCATAGGAAGACACCCAGCACCTTCAGATGGTCTAATTTGCTGGCTGGTATTTGCAGTACAGTAAACATTAATTTCCTTAGGATTATTTTACTTTGCTGCCAGCCTTGTTGAATTCTGTAGTTGGGTTTGGTGGTGGTGAGTGGTAGCAAGAGTGGTGCAGTGCTGGAGCACTGGGAGGAAGAGTTGTGAATGGGTAAAAAAGCCTGGAGGACCAGAGAGTAATATTTAAAAAAAAAAGCTCCAGAAGCAGATAGCATCCTTAAGACAAAATGTGTATCTAAAGTAAGATGGTGTCTAGACTGGCAATCATGGGAATGCCAGAACTAATTAGGCCTGGTTTTCAATAGACTCTTCTCTCATCCTTGTTTTGCCATTTCCCTTAAGCCAGACTTCAGTCATTCTTTGTCCTGTTGTTGGCACTAAACTACCCCAGTTAAGCACTGATTTGATCACTTCAGCCACCACAGCTGACAGGTCCAAGGAGAAGGCCTAACAGTGCTGAATTTATTTAGCCCTGCTGGAGCTGTTAGGGCTGTAATTTTAGATCCAGGAGAAGGATAAAAAACCAAAACCAGCTTGAGGGGGTTGCAGGCTTTGGGTCTGTCACTGCTGCTGGAGCTCTTGGTCAGGCTAGAAAAGTGTCAGAGATGCCACTGAAGAGGAATATTTCATGCAAAATGCTTAAGGCTCCTCTTCAGGACTCTTTGCCTTTCTGCCGAGGTCCACGTTACTCCTTTGGAAGTGTCCATAAGTGTTCCAGGTGCTTTGTAAACATCCCAGCTGCCTGAAGACCTCGAGGGAAGCACAGACATTCCAGGCTGACTGTGTGGAGATAGGAGGAGAATACCACAGAGTCAGGAAGGCATAGAGGGATGCCTGGAGGCTGTGACCTACCTAAGCATTTGCTGGCTGTGTGTTATCACTGGAAATGAGCACAGCTGCCTCATCTCTTTGCTGTGCTTTTTATTCTGTTTTATTTTTGTTTTTTGCCTGGTGTACCAGTAGGACAATGAATGATGTGAATTTGCCCTGCTTGTGATGGGGGGTGGCACAGTTTGGGGGTGGGTTTAGGGAGGAAACTTCCCAGTTTGGGATCTGGGCTGAAATACTGTGGTGGCAGTTTTGCATAATAATAGTTTTGCATGTGGGTATCTAATTCCCAAATCTTGACGCCTCGCAGATGACAGGGCTTGGGACTGAAGGATCTAGTTCTCCACCTGAATGCTATCATATCTGTGTGGTTTTCATTTTGTTTCTAAAGCTGGTGGCTTTATTGGGAACGTTAAAGAAGCCTCTGAAAGTAATGAGGCCTGTTAAATATGCTCAGGCAAATATGAACATGCTGGGGCCAATATTTACCTGGCTGAGTTTGCATGCTTGAATTGTATAAATCAATGGCATAGCACAGAGTGTGCCTCTGCAAATACATAGTGTTCACCTCTTCCAGTAATAATAAATGCTACCATTTTCTGCAGTCTGTGCATCAGTACAGGTAGATTTAAGTCAAAATGTGTAGTTGTGACTTCAAAAAATGTGCTTAGAAAATATGTTGCACTTTGTGCTCAACCAAAGCACCACCTTTAAAAAGAAATATTTGAATCGGTTTCGATTAAGATGTCAGTTGATTGTGTGGCACTTTATGAAAGAAATCTGTGGACTTAATCTAGAACACACAAAAATACCATCACTGTGAGTAGAGGTTTTTCATGACTCTCAAAATCTGGCTGGAGAGAGATGGTGATAAATAGGAGAGACTTTATTATGAGTGCTTATGCTTTACCTACCCTGCTACATCTGTCATCTCTTGAGCTGGAGACTTCAGAGTCAGGAGAGCAGACTCGCAAAGAGAATACAGACTGGCTTTTTCCAATCCTAAATGAAAAATGAAAACAAGAGCCTCCTACCAAATTAAAATTAAACATATTCCATCTCATATTCTGTCTGAGCCTGCAGGCAGATACTTTTAATTTACTACTTGTCTAGTCATGTAGGTACTTTTTTCCAGAATTTATCTGAAACTATTAAGAGTCTGGCATCATTATTTGTGGAATTCTTAGAGGTGCAACTTCCGATTTTCTGTATCAAGCTTTATTACTGGATTTAGGAATTTCAGCCTTATTACGTATCAGATATTTTTAGAGAAAAAGCACAGATTTCAAGTATTTCTTAACTGTGATTCAATAAGATACACATACACCTGAAAACTATGGGGAGATTGTTTTTATTTTTTTTTTAAATCTTGTCTAGCAATACGCTTAGAATTGAGGAATGGAGTTCCTTAGCACTTTCCCATAAAGCAGCGTTGTACTAGAAATCTTTTTTCCTCGTTTTTCTGGGTTTACTCATCTGAAAATAAAAGTTCCAGTATTGCAGTTTTTGCTCTAAAAACAAAGACTGTGCATTGTTTGCGAGGTACAATACAGAGGAAACGTGATTGTGCAGGAGGGAGAGTTGCCAAAACAGTATTACTGTGTTACCTCAGGTCTCAGGAGGAAAGTGAAACAATATCCTGAAGTGCCCCATTGTAACTGCCACACTTACTGCTGGCAGTTCAATAGCTACTGAAAGAGCTTTGCTGACCAAGAAGCAGTGGGATGTTACCCCATGAAAACCCCGCTCAGAACCCACAAAAGGAGAACACTGCAGGTGCTGTCATGAGATGTGGTGCTGTAGCTTTCAGAGCTTTTGTGCCCTGTTGCTGGGTTTCTCTGTCAGCTCTTGTGTTTTTCCTTTCAGAAGCCACAGTCCCTGCAGGATCTCTGTCATGAGGTGACCCTGCTGAGTCCTCCACAAATCCAGTAAGGGTTCCCTTCCTGATGGAAGAGACTGCTCCTCATCCCTTTTCTCTAGCTCACATGCAGGGGGCATCTTGCTCCAGCTGCCTTTAGGATTTTGGGCATCTCTGTATGCTGTCCAAGCCCTCTGTCCTAAAGCAAATGTGCCTGTGGGTCAGGAGGAGGAGGGGAAGTGTTCTGGGAGGTTATCACTGAGAAGTGAAGTTTTCCAGCAACACACGTGAGCTGCCTTTCGCTGTTCGGGAACCCCCAGCTGAAAAGGGACTTGGAGAGGTCCTCATTGATTCCTGATGTGTTTGAGTGCTGGGGAAGAAAGTGCTGGCAGTGCTTGTTATAGAAATATTGCAAAATCCCTGCAAATTCTCGAGAAGAGCATGTGGTCAACAAGTTTGTTCTCCAGTGTGGTCTCTCTCAGTAGTAAACCTCCAGTAAGGAAACAGAGGTTGTTGCTTTGTGGTACCAGGAAAACTGCTAAAGTGCCTATTTAACAAAATAGATGCTTTCTAATATTGATCTTTTTTCCCCTTCATCTAAAATGCTGTAGATTTATTTAGCAGAACAGAAGATTGAACTCTCATGGCTTGATACTGTAGTTGGGTTCTGCATTGTAGAACTTAATTGTCATGGAGGGGGAGAGGTGGAAATGTAATAAATATTTATGGAAAGTTTTGGTTATTGCATGCATCATCTGTATCTGTATGTGTGCTATGGAAGCACTGTCTTTGGAAAAGAAAAAGTCGACATTATAATACTTGGAGAATATTTAAACTGGCCTTTTTGCAAGTAGCCTGACAGGCATAAATTTCTTTTTTGAAAGTTAGTGGGAGCTGGAAATTTACCTCCCTTAGCTTTTCTGAAAATTCCAGCCTCCATTCCATTTCAAAAAGAATAAAATGCTTCCATCATATGAAGCCTGGAGAAGGGTGAGAAGATGGGGCAAAAAAGAGGGAATGTTTGGGGGCGGAGTCTGGAAGTGTGGATAAACGTGAGCCTTTGATCTGTTTCCACAGGACTGTGGCATTCCAGAGGTGGAGTTCTGCCTGGCAGCTGGAAGCACAGAGGGACTTCCCATCTGCATACAGAATGCAGTTGCCAATTTAGAAGAACTGGATGTTGAGGAAAACCCTTATATAAGAGTCAGATCAGGAGTGTGAGTACTGAACCTTTTTAACAGCATTTTGCCAGCAGGTGGAAGAGTAACATCATAGGGTAAAAGTCAGTCAGCAACACGAACGATATTTGGGGGGTTTTGCTACAAATCAGTAAATGCACACTAAATATTCCCAGCTGTACACTTCAGCATTGTACTCTGTGGACTTCTACTACTGGAATGAAATTTTTGAAGGCATTGTTTCCTAGTTGCTGGCAGAAGTCTTCAGAAATTCCATATTTGAGTAGCTTTATAAATAGAAGAAGCAACTCGGCTATAATTAGCTTTGAGTTCATCGGAGAACAGATACTGTCTCCCGAGTCACCCACCCTGTTATACCCATAACACTGTGGCTGAATACCAGAAAATGAGTATTGCATCATCCAAGCATAGCAAGCTACAGCCACATCCTGACATTCTGGGGGGAGGTAATGCAATATGACACAGGCCCCCGGGTAACCCAGAACTTCCTGAATTGAGCAGAGTGGGCTGTTCCCTGGGCCAACACCTCACAGTTCCTGGAGTTTGGGAGTTGCGTGGCTCTTCTCATAAATCACTGCAAAATTACATTATCTGTTCTATTACAAGAGTCTTGAGCCAAGTATTCCTTCCCACAATCTCACAATATGTCTGTGAAGCTTGAGGTGGTGGCTATTTCATTTATGTTTCGCTTGGACTGAGAAAAAGTATCTGAGATCTTCCTAGCAGTGATGTTGCCAGCATATTTAAATACGGCTTTGTTTTCATGTGCTGTCTAAAACACTATCTATTTCTTATGAGTACAAAAAGGAAAATCATTTTAATAAGATCTTTGTATTTGGACTCTGATCAGTGAACTTACTGAGTCCTTTATCCTTACTGTTGTAGATGGCTTGCATATTCAGACTTTAATTACAAGGGAGAGATGACGATTTTGGAAGAGCATGATTCACCACCTGAAATTCCTTCAGCAGATGTAAAATCCCTGCGTCCCTTAAGAATGGTGAGGACTTCACAATTCCCTAATAAGTTGTGTGCCTTCTTTTTTTTTTAATTGCTGTTTACCCAAAGATTTTGGCCTAAATATGACTTGGGTTCTGATGTTCTTTCTGGGTTAATCCTTCTGAAGTTGTTGATTTTCTTTTTTTCAGTTGTACGGTTAGATTTTCTTTTTTTTTCAGTTAGAGTCTGCTGGGGATGGAAGACCAGATAAGGAGGTTTTTTTTTCAGTAACCCAGTAGTGTTCCTCTGACCACAAATTGCACACAAATCTGGGGAGGTGCAGCTGGTTTTTGTGTTGATAGACAGCACATGAATCGACATCTGAGAGAGATGGGAAGTACAACACAAAGTTTACTGTGTGCATAGCAAGCCTTCAGAAAGGCAGTTGAAAAGCCATAAAGGAGTAAGAGCTAATAGCCGTCTCTGTAGTCACTCAAGTGAGGTCAGTCTCTTATTCGCTCACAGAACATCATTCCCTAACATTTCCAGAGAAGATGCATTTTTTGTATTTGCTCTTTGACCAGAAACATGAATATGTCAGACTCTATTTTCTCTCTCTCCAGCTGTTTTATCTCTCTTCTAGTGTTCCACCATTTGTGCTTAAGAAATTTGAAATACATACAACAAAGCTTTAAACGTTAATTTTAAAAATTGGTCAATGTCAATTAGTTTTAAAACATGTAGTAAATGTTTAGTTTAGATTTCTAGACAATGAAGGAATATTTTTTAATTGCTTGCAGTCTTAGAGCCTTGTCAGTCCACCGATTTGTTTGTAGGTCAGGTTTATAGTGTGCGTGGCCTTTTGAAATCTATGGCCGGTGCTGAAAGTGGTGCATATAACTGCAGAGGCTTCAGGCTCTGATAATGCTGTAAAACACATGCCAAAGTGGAACTTCAAGTTTAATATAAACACCTGTTTTCCCCCCCATCTTTTTTTAGGGTGGACTAAAGGTGCAAATGCCAATGAATGTCAAGGTAAGCACAGAGGGCATTGAGAATAAGGTATAAGTACATTGGGAATATAAAACTTTTGTGTAAGCTGCTTTCCTTTTGTTCGGTATGTGATGTTTGCTAACTGTTGAATGCTTGCTGCTGAAGAAAGATTCCCAAATGCTGTCAAGTTCACTGAGTGTTTCATGAGGTGTAAAAGTACCAGTAGTTTGTTTTTCACATATTAGGAGACTGCGAATGTGCTATAAAATGAGTTTTTCTGACTTGACACATTAGTCACTCTAATGATAAAGGGAGTGGGGGAGATTTTCCCATGTAACATACCAAGTTTGGGAAAAAAAGGACACAGAAGGGAGGAAGGGGACAGGAATAGGACCCTTCCATCCTATCCCCTATTCCAGTACAAGAGTTGTGAGTCAGACCATGACCCTTCTGTGATCTGAGGAGCAGAAAGCTAATCCAGAGTTATTGCTTCTTTTTCCTCCTTTTTTCTATAGAAATGCTAATGGTTTAGGTAACTTTTAATTACACGTATACATGCAGGCCTTGGGTTTTTTTCTAATAAATACTGCAGCAGAGATAAATACTGTTCACAGCTGATCTGCGTGATTCAGCAGATGAGGAACTGAAGGGGTTGCTAACTGCAGTCATGGAAATAACTTCAGCAAAGTACAGGGAGAGGCTGCTTGTCTACTTTTGAAGGATTAAGCTCGACATCATGTTTTCTAGATGATAATATATGAGAAACCCCACTTTGGAGGAAGGTCCAAAGAGTTTTCAGAAAACATCACTTCTGTCCCAGCACTGTTTGGTAGTGAAGAGGAGTTTCAGGAAATTGGATCACTTCGTGTAATTGGTGGAGTGTGAGTATATTTCACTTCTATATTTATTTATTTTAAAGGAGAGAAGCATAACTAAATGCTTAAAGTGCTAACTAAGGGGTGAATGGAGGCTTCCACAGGTGAAATGTTTTGAAAAGAAAGGAGTGTGTATTTCTTTAATTATCAGCTCTTCAATTACCAGCCTACCAAGCTAAATGTGTGCAAGGTGTGAAGTCAGTGTTTGCCATTTGGATACCAATAAATGAGGCCACTTTGTTCACACAGAGCTTTAATTTGTAGTGCTTTATACTCCTATAGTCTCTACTTAATTTGCTGAAACAGCCTTGGTTAGGTGTGGTCAGTCTTCAATTTGACATTTTAATACCCCTGAAACCTACAAACTATTTTATTGTCTTAATGGCTTTCTGCCCCTTGTTGCCTGTTATCTGGCCTTGGGAATGTGCTGTTATTTTCATTAATTGGGGCGTTGGATGGATTCTGTGTTGCCCTGCCCCTCCTGTGTCACACACACACAGGGCTGTGTCACACGCACACCCTAAAAAGTAGTCCCCATGGAACAGCTGGATGCTCTGAGCCAGACTCAGCACCAGCTGCCAACCCCTCACGTTGTTCTTTCACCCTCTCCCAGCTCCCAACAGGACAGGACTGTTTGAGAGCAGGCAGGATGGTTGCTTCTGCCAAAGACCTCAGTAATAAAACGGTTTTCAGAAAATCTTGCTTTTATTTCTTAAGGGGTTTTTCACTCTAGTATAAAGATGGAATAACATACATCCTTTCAGGCTGTTGTCAGAATTTTACAAGCACTAAATTCAAAACAAACTTAACTGTTAATACTTAAATAATCTATTCATAAGTGCATTGTGTGTTTGCTATCTGGGAAGCCTCAGATTATTAAAAATCATTGTTCTGTCTGTTGCGGTGGCTTTTATTTTTAGTGCTGTGGTAACCTAAACAGCTGAATTAATGTAAACCAAATGGTACTAAAAGTAAAGCTATGCCTGCCTGCCAAATTTCACTGCCAACAGAATCTGTACAGCAGTTCTAATATTTACAAGGGAGCTTTCATGAAAGAAATGCCTACAAGAAAGAAGGAGGGGGAAGCACTTTTTCAAATTAAGGTCCATTACAGATTTGAAGTTGTGTGGAAACACCTTCTTTTAACTGAGCCTTATCTATTTATTCAAAATAATTTGAAAAGTTTTGTTTGTTTAGTGCTAAAACATATTCCATATGCAGTCTGGTTTATGTATTCAATTTGCTTGTCTGTTTATAGATACATGTTTTTGAATTGAAGTGAAAAAAAAAAAAAAGCGGACAAAATGTTATTCTGCTGAAATCTGTTAATTTTGTCACCAGCTCCAGCAAGGGTAGAGTCTCATCATTTATTAGCACATCAAAGAGATCCAGTGCTAAGTTTATTTTAAACTTTGGGCATCTGGATGCATCCTGGGCTCAGTGGTACCAAATCTTGGTGTTGGGAATGTGGCTGGCTGAGAGGAGGCACACGGAGAGGCGTTACATAAATCAGCTGTTGTTGGATAAAGACTCACGTGGCGGGATTTTGATCCACAAAGAGCACTTCATGGGTGCCTGTTGTGATCCCAGACAAGCATTGCTTTGTGCATGGCCTGGGTTTGTGATACTCATTTCAGTGTTCGTGGGATGTTTTCTTCCCCTGTTATTTGTTACGGAAAATCATGTGTGCAGTGGTTTTGCCTTTCCTGACTTCTCTTCCTTTGCTGTGTGGCTGCCACAGATGGGTTGCCTATGACAAGGAGCGCTACAAAGGCCATCAGTACTTGCTGGAGGAGGGGGATTATGAAGACAGAAACTCCTGGGGAGGAATTGACAGTGCCCTCCTGTCCTTCCGCTTCCTGCAGGCTGTGAGTACTTACACGGATTTCATACAAATTATGCACAGCTCTGTCCATAAAGAGCAAGGCTGTTCCTTGTACGTGGTACAGCTGTCTTGGGCTTGGTCATTCCATCTTCTGCCTGTGTTCATCCTCATCCTTTTCCTACTGGCTGAAATCTAGGCTGCACTGAGAAGAAGCAGGTTCTAAACACTCTTGGTGAAGTTCATATAAAAATTGTACCATGCAGAATTCCTTGTTTACCTGCCAGACTTTCACTCCTACACCTCAAGCTATTTGAATCTCTCATATGGAATTTTCTTAAAAGCGTAACGTGCCCGAGTGTGCAGAGTAGTTCTTGATTAAAACAAAAATAGCTTTTCAATGCAGCAGCTGTTGCCAGCCTTAAAACAGCATTACCCTCTGTCTGTGATTTTTCTGCCAGAAAATTTTGGCAGCAAAAATAATCATGGTTAAAAAAAAAACCCTGCTACTAAAATGTGTTTAGTAGGCAAGTATGAAATAATAATAAAAAGGCAAGGATGAAATAATAGTAAAAACTATTAATAAAAGTCCAGTATGGGAAGCAAAGTTAGATTTCTTAGCAATGGGAAAACATAGAATTAAAACTTCTTTATAATATCCTTTGTTTCGGTTTGGAGTTTTCTGTTTGTTTGTTTAAGGGTTTGAAGATTTTTTTTATTATTTATTATAATGAGAACTTTGTGATCATTAAATACAGCTGCAAAGAGTAACTTCTTTTGAGACTAAGATTGTTCACTCTGATATTACTCAGTTTTGTATACTCAGATTGCTCATCTCCTCATCTGAGAAGATGTGATATTTCTGAGCCAGGAATTTTGTGGAAATTGAAGATAGGCATTTAGAGCAAACTCACTGTCTCAACAGTCATTTTTTTTTTAATAAAAAGTTAATGTGAACCCAAGAAGGCCATACTTAAATCCATAGTTTGCAGGTTTGTTTTTCATGATAGGCACCTAGCAAAAGCTGTGTTTATAATCGGAATCTATCAAAATAAAGAGAGGAGAATGAACTGAATTGAAGAAAAATATCCTTCTCTAAATAATTTACTTTCAGGTTTCTGAGAAAAAAATAGGTAGGAAATTTCTTCAGAATCCTCATTTTGAATGTTCAGAATCCTATTCAATTACTGAGTAATCTTAGTTTCCTTCTCTTTTCCAGCTGCATATAGGATACTTGAGCAACTTGAGTTGTTCTTTTTAGATTTTCCTGTTGGTAAAGGACATAAATACAGGTTAAGATTGTGCATGTGGCTAGCAAGAACGACCTTCCATGTATAGGCCTGTAATTTAATTTTACTTGCACCTAGAACAGTCAGAAGGCTCGGGTCATTAACATTTTAAAAACATGTATCATTCACAGTCATATATCAACATATATCATTCCAGTTGGCTTATAAATATGTTTCAATATGTACGTGTTGATATTAGAAGTGAAAAGGAATAATTCTCCTCAATTTGTTGCATAACTGAAGGCAGTGGGGTGCTGCCAATAGAATGAGTAATGGCCCTGGCATGGTGTTGTTTGGCTTGACCAGCAGATTGCCTCCCTCTCTGCGATGTGCAGCACACAGGGCAGCGTTCAGGCTGGCCATATGCTCCCTTAGTGACTTTGTGTACGATACTTAAGGTCAGGGTTTTAAAAATATTTTAGTACCAATCGTTCAGTTTCAAGGGGGCCTGGGCAAAAATCCAAGATCTGTGTGCTTAAGGCCCCTCACTGCACAGCAAATGTCCTGGCTCTTCTCCCTAAGCTCAGGAATTCTGTCAGGGGAAGCAAGGTAAAGGATGCAACCGTCTTGGAATCTATAGGGATGCCTCTGGATATCATATCTTTATTGGTCTTCCCTAGAGATTCTGGTTTAATTGAATGAATTCAAGAGTCTCTGTAGAAGATTTGAGATTTTGTGAAGTGTAACTGAGCCATGTTATTCACAGTCAGTATGGATGGGCAGTGGGGCTGGGCACTGACCCTGCTCTTGAGACAGACCTACTGGTGTGGGCTCAGTGGAGTCAGCTCGGCCAGACGTGGATTTTTTCTGCTGGAGCACCACATCTCATCACGCCAGCTGACCTTGGCCTTGTTGGCTTAAAGGCCAACCCAGACCTTGGAACAACTGAGCCAGGCTGGGAGCTGGAGCTGCTGAGCCCTGTGTGCCTGAGTCAGCTGCAGGCACAGAGGGATCAGCAGCCTTTGTGTGGCGCTCCCAGCGGTGGAGCTGGGGCAGAGGTCCAAAAATGGCCCTGCAGAGCCCCATCAGCCAGTGTCAGTCCCCGCTCTGTCACTGTGCAGAGCTATCCAGATGCTCCCAAGCCATGAACTCACTCCACATGCCAGGTTCCAGTGGAGCCTGCTGGTCCTGGGGAAGCCCCTGTTTCTGTGCACCCAGCAGGAGCTGCAGTCGAGCTGAGGCAGGAATTTCCTTTCCTGACCAGTCAGAAAAGTGGAGCCTGCACACAATGCGGGGATTGTCACACACCCCGCTCCCCAGCCACTGGTGCAGATGTGCACACCTGTGGGCACTCTGCAAGGGCTCCCAGCTTTTGGCTGGCTTGGATATTCCTACAGTGAACAGCCACAAGGGCTAATAGGGGAGTTCAGAGAGAAAAAGATCTTGTAGGATTGTTTTTTCCAGCTGCTACCAGCTCCATTATCAGCATCCGTGCTGAACACACTGGAGTCAAATGCAGAGTTCCTGGGGGCAGACAGCACCCTGGACTGGGAGCTGGTTTGGGGGACAGTGGCATTTGCTTCTTTTCTGAAATGTCAAATACCCATCAAGCTGGGGTCTGTCCAGGGCTCAGTGAAAGTTTCTGAGTGTTTTTTAGTGGAGCAGAGTATGTTGCCTTCAGAGCTTTCCCACTAATGTTTTCAAGTCCAGAATGATTTGTCTTGGTCTGAAAGTCTTATCTTAAAATGTATTTTTCCTATTGTAAGAGAAGCTGTAGTGGAAATTCAGGGAGGAAAGAATGATGGCTGAATTTGAAAGATGTTTTAAATTTAATTACAATTGTGCATATATTTCAGTGTATTAAACTTCATTAAGGAAATCATCAGATTTGATGATTTGATCTAAATGACTTTTCAGGTATTCTTACAAAGTCTTTTGCTTTAGGACTAAGATAGCTGTTTTTCATTTGCATTAATACTGCACTAGTTTGGTTGTTCTTTTCTCTTTTTTTTTCCTAAAAAGTAGTCTGAAGCTGCAGTTGTTCATGATGATTTTTCCAGATGTGGCACTTTAATTTCTAGTACATACCTAAAGTAGCTGCAACAGTTTAAATAAATGAAAGAAGGAAGTGGTCAACACAGTAAGAAAACCAGTTTTACCACAGAATTTGTTCCATCACCTTTTACTGTCCTGTAAACAGTGCAGAGAAGTTGAGCCACATCAAGTGTTCATTCTAAAATCAGTTTTCATTTTTCATTGTGATTGCATCCTGTAGAAAGACATGGTGTCCTCCAATGAGCCTGTTTGATCAGGTTCACCTGGCCAAATTAATCTGGCCACATGATTGGCCTGGCCCTCATTTCTAAGTGGTTTTTGATAATTGTAAAGCTTTGTTTTCTCATTTTTTAGTGTAATAATACCCATGGTGGTGTCCTCATATGTTTATGGATCTCTATCAGCCACATTATTTACTTGATAACCTTTATTTCTTATTTGCAAGACTTATTTTCAATTTATTATAACACTGCTGAATGTTTGAGAAACACTGAAACTCAGTTCATGCTTTCTATTAAAAGTGAATGGCTTGTTGTTTTGTATTTTCCCAAGCAGCAACTGAACTATGTGCTTAAAATTGCTAAATGGTTAAAAAGCTGAAGTTTTGAAACCCAAATTCAAATAATCTGAAGCTGTGCAAGTAATCTGGCAAAGAAACTAAGCTGGCTGAAAGCACAAAGCAGTGTCACACAGCTATGTAAGAGAGAACGTGACAGTGTTAAGCAGGATTTATTTATAGCTGCAGTGGCTGTATCCAAAAAGTACAAACCCCTTGTGCTGGAAAGGTGATCTTGCCCAGGCTTTTCCTCTCCATAATTATTGCCATGTTGCTGGGAAGGGATGAGGAGGGAGAACTTAAGTAAAAAACTGTGGTCATACTTAGAATAGTTATTTGTGAGGCTGTTGGACATCAGTGCTAAAGCCCCAACTCTTCTCCTTCCCACACGGGCATCTTTGCCTTCTGAGCCATCCCCAAAGAGGAAGGGATGGTGGTCAGGGGCAGCAGCCTCTTAATGCAAACCCCTGAAGGCCGTATCAGATTGCCAGGCTTCCAGTTATTCCAGAGCTTCAATGCCAAAATATCCCGTGCAGATCCACACCAGGGAGCCAGGTCCCTTCCCTGCTCTATAAAATGCTGTCTTTCTGGCTATAGTTCTTTCCCAAAATGTTTTATGTTGTGAAGAGCCACTGTGTTGTGACAGTCTTCTAACTCCTGTGCTGCCTCTTAGGATTTCATAGAGTCTTCAGTGGTGCTTTTCCAGTCTGATGTTGAAGATGGGAAAGCACTAGACATCATCAATGAAGAAATCCCTGACTTGGAGCAGGCTGGATTTGGCCCCGACACGAGGTCGATTCTTGTGAAAAGTGGAGTGTAAGTCTGCTCAAATGCATGGATGGAGCTGTTAAGCATTTCTGTGCACGTGTGCGTACATCTTGTGACAGAATATATTCCACAGCTGTGGTAAATATTGGGAGGAGAAAAGCATTTCTTGAAGTTTCCTTGGGCGAATGGAGGGGAAATAATAATTTTAGTTTTCTGTAGCTCTCATGCCTTCACCTTGATTTGGATCTGAGCACTCTTGTTAGTGGAGAAAGCTTGTGATGTCCTTCCTGAGATGTCACATAGTTTCATGGCAGTAATACTGAAGAGATATTTTAGATATATTAAGAACGGGTATAATTTTTGGGGCAGAGCCTGTCTAGAAAGGATGAGATGTACTGTATTTGTAATAAAGTCAGACCGCTGGCACTGAAAATTAAAATAACTTTTGTAGAACTATCTAAACTGAAAGGACGGGGTTAAACCAACAGGTGTGGAAGAGTACCTGGTTCAAGCTGATACAGCTTTTAGGGTGGACTTGGCTAACTTTTGGTGTGCATTTGTGAAGTTTCGGAGGAAAATAAACAGCACAATTGCAGTAAATAAGGTAAATTAGACCACACACAGTGTATATTGACAGAGTTATGCAGTATTAATTAAGGACAAAAACCAAAAGTACTAGAAGCCTAAAAATTAGTGTGAGTGAACTAGAATGCTTGGCATGAAAAAGCAGCTCTGATCCAGCAGATACTGCAGGGGTTCACAGGAAGATAAGATATAAAAGCCTTTTTGAAAGTATCTATTGGAATGAGAGAGTAGGCCGTTATTTGGAAGGCATGGTGCTGTGCATGAAAAATAATATCACATGCTAAAACATACAAGACATTAAAGGAAAAGAGCACTGTGGAATTACATGGGTGGAAATTCCAGACATTTAAGAGTAATTTTAAAAGCAAAGTATTAACATTGTCATTCCTACCCTAATGGTGGTGGGGATGGGGATCAGGAACTGTGAAGTGAGGGACCTGAACTGCTTATGTAGGGATTGGTGATTAGTGTCTCATGAGGATTAGGTACAAGAATGAAGGGCTGAGCCTCAGTTTGGAGAGGAGGGATATAAATGAGAGCTGCAAAATCCTGAAGGTGGTAAGAAAAGATTAATGCAGTTCACAGAATCTTGCATGACCACAAATGCTTTACAGACCTGGCTGGAGATTGCTCTAAAGCAGATTTTGAGGTAGGAAGAATAAAAGCCTGTCCTGCACCAGAGGCAGTGAGTTTCTGGAACTTGCTGCTGAAGGGGCTGTGGTAGCAGAGAGCACCAGGAGGTTAAAAAAAAAAGCATCAGGCAGATTAACGGCAAACAGATTCATCAGTGGGTGGTAAAAGTAAAATGGGTAAGGACAGGCCCTGTGATATCCCTGATGTAGCAGTCCCAGTGCTGGGTGAGTAAGAGAGAAATGCACCACCAAAAGTGGGTGATTTAGTGGTGTCTGACCATCCCCCATCTGCTTCTGCCACTCTGCAGGGATAGAGGGGACCATCTAAGTGGAGGTTTCTTTCTTCTTAAATTGCAACAAGGAAAGCAGGGTGGGAGAAGCTTGAACTGCCAGCTATTGCAGGCTTTTGCTTTATCTCATCAAGCTCTCTCTCCTCAGTTACTTCTCTTCCTTCTTCCACCACTTTTCCTAAATCCAACTGGAAAAGCTGTAAGAAAGCCCTGTCTGGGGGATGCCAAACAGGTAAAGATTCAATTAAGAGAGATTCAAAAAGTTGTCAATTAAATGTTTTTCTTCTGAATTTCTGAGCAGGGCATCTCACAGTGAACTTGATGGATAGGCAGACACCCAAAATCTTGTGTTTGTCAAAGGAGGTAGAGGCAGAAAATCAAGTATGTGATAGTTTTGTGCCTCTCATTGGGTATAAAGTTGCACTGTCTACCAGATGGACTTTTGTTATGCTTGGCTTTCTGGTATTGCCATCAAACTACTCAGGAAAATGTGATGTTTTCAGGTTAATTTTTGTGTCATTCTCCAGGTGGGTGGCATATCAGCAGAAATACTTCTGTGGAGAACAATATGTATTGGAGAAAGGAAAATACAAATGCTTCTTTGACTGGGGAGGATCTAGTAAAACCATCATGTCAATTCGACCTGTTAAGCTGGTGAGTTACCAGAACTTCAGGGAAAAACTTCAAAGAAATCAGACCTTTGGAGTTCAGAGTTTACCATAACCATTAAAAGGAGAGTCTGCATTATAACAACTTGTCTGTTCGCTTGGAAACAACTTTAAGACCCTCATGAAAGGCATAATGAGTCTGTTCAGGATGGAGACTTAAGTGGTCACCCTGGATCTTTCTGTCTTTTGAGAAAATTGTCAGGGGAACTTCATAAGAAGAATTTCCCTTTGGCAGACTGCATACATGGGAAAGATAACCTGGCCTGGAAAGATTAATTTGCCTTAAAACAAAGTGATTTATAATGCCTAATTGATAATGTATTTAAAAATACTTGAGAATTTATCTGGCCTGTGTTGTTACATAATAGAATTCTGTTGGGTTTCTTTTCTTATTTTTATGCTAAAATATTTGTAATAGATAACAGTGAACAAAGACAGGAAATATTTTTAATCCATTATTCAATCCAGGGTAGTGCCAACTCACCCAAACAGATTAGTGCCAGAACTGTCAAAACCCTAATGCAAAACAAAGGCAATCTTCAGCAATAAGTATTAAATTATACTAAGTAATAAATTATTAATAAGTAATAAATGATAGGAATGCAAAAGTAATACTTAACCTTATTTTGAAGAGCACATGTTGAGAGAGGTGTCTTCTATTGGTTTCCATTCTGGCTTTTTTTCCAAGAAACAGCCTCAAAAGTAAATGCAGAGACATTTACATGGACTCTAATCCACATTATGGGCACTAATTAATGCTGATGCAAGTTCTCTTTGTGAAAGGCATTGCACAATCAGGCAGGTAATTGTGAGCTTACAGGCAGCTCATGGCAGAAACTGGGGAAGAGAATTGTGCCAAGAGCCTGGGAAGTGTTTTTTCCTCTGCTCCTGAGTTCATACTTAACAAATTTCAGGCAACTTGGCATGTCTCCTAGGAAAGTAATTGTAATTAACGTTGGGGTTTTCTAATGTGTGTATATGTATTTGTTATTGCAGGAGCCCCTCGGGACGAATGAGCCTCCACATTTGGTATGTTGGCATTACGTAACAGTCTCTATACTAAACTGCCCGTAATAATTAACCACAGGTAATGTTGGATGCCTTGCTTCAGATGATATCTCCGTAATTTCAGATGATACCTCGGTATTGTCACCTTCCTGCAGCAGGTCATTGATGGAGGAAACCAGGAGATGTGTGAAAGTAAAGTCTGCTAAATGTTCTGCTCTTTGCATTATTCCAGATCATGCCCTTTAGTATTCTGTCCCCAAAAATGCAAGCAGCCCAATAGGTCCTGTGTGACTTGGGGTCTCTATAGCTCCTGATTTTCCTCTTCTTTCCCTCCTTTTTCTGGAAACTCAAACTCACCTCCATTCATCCTTCTTTTTATGGCAGATTTTCTTTCCATTATTTTGCACTGCATCCAGTTTGTCACTCCTGTGTTTGTGTCAGGTGAAGATGAAAATACAAACTGCAGAAAACTGAGCTGCGCTTTCCAAACCTGCAGATGCATCAACACCTGGAAGTTGGTTTTTTCAGTCTTGGGAGCTGGTAGTTGTGCTTTGCAAAGTCTTCAAGGCAGGTAGAGCTGCTCCTTAAGGTTCCTTTTTCTCATAGGAACATAAGAGCTTAGCTGGACACATCCTGATCATGATAAATCTGTGATAAATCTCTTCTGTGATACATTCTGACAATTTCCCTGGTAGTTGTGTCTAACTTGGTGATAACTTATTAAGAGAAGGTACTCCCTACATTTCACTCGTCGTTTCAAAAATGAGTTGGTTTAGGGTCTTGCACTTTTGGTCCTTATCTTACAAGGTTAACTTCCATTGATGAACCTTTGAATTATCTTTCTGAAACAAAAACCTGCTTTGTGCTCATCACCACATGTGCTCTGTGTCCCCTGCCACATTCTGTCCCAGCAGGGCTCTCCCCCTGCCCAGCATGAGTTGTTTGATTGATCTTTTTCTGTCTAGCTGGCATGGGTGATGGTCTGAGTGGTTTTATTGCTCTCTCTCTATAGCATGCTTTTAATTAAGCAAATTCAGAAAAGTTTCTTTTGAGAAACATGACTTATTTTCAGACAACTGGTACTTTAGAGCTCAGTGGTTCTGTTTCAGCAAACTTAAGTGTTTTGTCATCTGGACACAATTTCTCTCCTTCTTGCTTGGATGGGAAATAACGTGCATTGTGTTGTTGAGCAGGTGGACCACACCCTCCTTTTTCTCCAGTTCTACCATTTTATGATTAACCCAGGACTACAGGAAATGTTTCCTGTCTGAAGACGTAATTGGTGTATTATTTTAGCCTTAAACACTGACTTCCTGCCTGACCTAGTCACATGGCAGTTTGCAGCCAAATCCAAAGTCTTGCAAGTATGTTCACAGGAGGGCCTTGGTAAATGACACCAGATAAAATAACTGGCTCAGATAAAACTGGTGGGGTTGAAGATAATTTTACTTCTATCTTCAGTTCTCCTATTTTTTCAGGAGCTCCCAAAATCTCTTCTTTGAGTGCATTATTTCAGTGTTGCAGACCTTTAAGATCAATTCAAACCTTTGAAGTTTCAATTAATTTTGCTTTACAAGCTTTTTTTCCCCAGAAACATGAAAAATACTATGTGTGTATATGCACAGACACCTTTAAATACTGACATGTACTAGGTGGTATTTTGCCTCTTTTGGTCTCTAATAACAGTCTTAACACTATCCTGATTTATCACAGTCTTGGTTTTCATAGGATTCTGCCCTAGAGCTAGGGAAGGAAGAACATCATTCATATCACTACAGTTCTTACAGGAGGGGAAATATTTTAAGTAAGTTTTTATGGGAAAACTTTTAATCACTTAGTATAACTAAAAGGCAGTCCCTTGGATAAATATAAAGAATCTCACATTCAGAGTAAAATAAAAGTTTTTTGCATGAAAACCAGTCTCATAATTTGGAACTTCAAAGCATGGTGCATATGAGCTGGCAAATCCTTCAATATTCTGATGTTTGACCCTTGAATAAGTCATATATTGCTTATTTTGAATGATTATATGTTCTCCCGTCTTTAATAAGCATATGTCTGAACTAAGGGAGCTGTTTGCACTGTCTACAAGAGTGTGTCTTTTTTTCATTTCTGTTCTTTGTTGCTCATCAGAAATCGAAAAGCAGCAAAATCTTCTAAAATCTCTCAGTAATTCCCCTGACCTTTACTGCCTGCCAAGCTGCCTAATAAACCAAGTATTCGGAGTGTAAGAAATCACCAACTCTACAAAGCTATGCATTTTATTTATTAAAATAAAGCTTTGCCCAGCAAGAACAAAGCCCCTTTCAACAGCAGGTGACTTGTACAGATGATGTAGGAAGTGGAGATAATTGCTGTGCAGCCCTGCATTTGTATTTTAATATTCTGTCCGTTGGATTTTTGGGAAGCGAAACCTCACACAGCAATGTCAGACCCTGACAAAGTGGAGATGGCTGCCGGTGGAGACTAATTGCAGTGTTTGCACTGAGGAATCACTGCTCCACCCCAGCTTTTGTCAAATTAAGACCCTCATTCATTACCAGATACATTCTGTGTGAAAATGAGTTGTAAATCTTTTTTAAAAGCCTTGCATAGCACGTGGCCTATGAAAGAAAGGCAGTGTGTGTATATATATATTCCCTTTTGTAAAGAGCTTTGAGATGAGTGGGCAGAAAATACTATGTAATTACAGCTTAAATGGCTGCTTTGTGACATAGCAGTGCAGTTGTATTTACAGAAAAATCAGTTTCACTTTATTCATTTTATTACAGCTGATCCGTGTTCTCCAATTAGCACTTACAGCCTGCAAGGCCAGGTTAAGCCTTTCTTGTTCTTTCTAACAGGAAACATTCATTTCTTTTAAAAACATAGACTGAACTTTTCCATAAAATCATTTGCTGACACTTGTGTTTGGCTTCTCACTCTGTACTGGCAAAAGCACTTGATTTCTTCTCTTTGGCAGGAAGCTTGGCCAATCTGGGGCAAGAAGGGGGAAGTAGCTCTTGCAAAAGCCATCGTGTTTTTCTTCCATTACAGAATACGAGCTGTTCTCTTGATACACTTCAATTTTTCATTCTTTTCCAGCCTCTCTTTCAGGCTTTCCAATGAAATTCATCTCAGTTACACAGTGGCAGCCCTAGGGTACAGAATTCTAGGTGTCTTTGCTATAGATCATACCTACATCATACTAGAGTTGCTTTTTTGTTTTGGTGGGGGCTTGGGGAGCTTTTTGGTGTGGTTTTTTTTCTGTTTGGGTTTGTTTTGTTGTTTTGGGGGGGTGGGTTTGTTTGTTTAGGATTTTTGTTTATTTGTTTGGGGGTTGGGTTTTGGGGTGGGTTTTTTGTTTGTTTTTTGTCTGTTTGTTTGGGTTTTCCTATTTTACTACAACACTTTCAGGCTTATTGCTCCTTTGGGATGAACTGATCACATCTTACTGGTGGGGTGTGGTTCACTGTGACTTGCAGTTCCTCACCATGACACATAAAAGCAGCTTGGCTGAACTTCAGAGGTCCCCAGTTCCCCCAGAAACCCTCCTGCTAGTTCTGAAATGGAAAACCACCTGTGACCACTGTGATCACAGAAGATTTCAGGGCACTTTGTCAACAGCATCCCTGTGTCTTTTGACCAACATTTCCCCATCCTGCTTTGAACCCTGGCTTGCTGAGCTGTAGTGAGGGTTAGCTGCAGTTCAGGGGTACTTTGGGTGGATCATAACAGCCTTGAGTCCTTCCCTTCTCATTTCTCATTTTTGCCTGGGCCCCCTCCTGCTGTAGTTGAACTTATGCTGGATAACACTGCCTACCTTAGCATCATTAGGAAGCATCCTGTGCCAGCCCAGAGATGACAAAATACTTGATATTTCTAAAAATAAAGCAGCTGTAGAAATGTGAAAGATTCTTTAAGTGAGAATTCATTCTATTATTTGTATCTTTATGAATTGAATGGATACTTCTCTGAGAGTACAGCTTTCTCTGTTTACATTAATGATAATGCCTTCATTTTCCTTCTAGTCATTGTTTTTGTTTTGTTTTGTTCTTGTAGCTCAAAGCTTTCAGTAATACACATTTCCAAGGAGCATGTATAGATTTCACAGCAGAAGTTTCTGGTTTTACATCATTCATACCATGTTCTTTTAAGGTTCTTCGGGGATGGTAAGTCTGTTGTTTTACATGCCATCATTTTCAGTATTATGAATTTTTTTTTAAGTGTTACAAAATTTCAGACAGCTGAAAGCACCTAACACATGCCCATCATCTTCCATTGTGTCTTAGACCCTTTGTCCTTCAAGGCATCTCAGTAACTCTCATCCTGTCCTTGGTTTGGGTACTATGCATTTTGCTCTCCCTGGGCAAGGTTTGCACAGTTACTGTGGTTCTTTTTTTAACTCCAGTTAGAATTTATTCCAGATTTTGAGAACTTTGGTACAGTGGAAGTGTCTGCATTCCATTCAGCGTCGTTTGACTCTGGAACTGAGGTTTCTGTACCACACGATTTGATTTTGCTTCTTTTCTTGCTTTGCTGCATAGCCTTTCAAGTCACCTTACTTTAAGCTTGGCAAGAACAAAGAAAATTTTTTATTCCTTATGTCCTTAGCAAGTATTAGGTCTTGAAAAAAAGGTACTATTAATAAGCAGCTAGAGCAGCTTATCTTTTTTGTTCCATTATTCCTGCAGTTGGCTCCTGTGTTACAAAGGGGAAATCACTGACAATCACTGTGTGCTGGAAGAAGGCCTCTACGTTGACCTCAGTTCCTGTGGCTGCCCGACTGCTACAATCAAATCCCTCAAGCCTATTCAATATGTAAGACTATTGAGAAAAAAAATAACATTTCAGAACTCATTTCCTAGTCAGATGTGTAAAGCGAGTGCTTGCCCTAAACAAACTCCCAGTTAGGGAATGAGTGAGGTTTGTTTTCTTGGCTCACAGGATTTTTTGGGTTGGGAATAGGTCAGGCTGTGTGCACGCTTGCATGTGGTCACTTGTAGCTGCTCTTGGGTGTTCTGGGTTTAAAGTTGTTTTTTTTGTGCAAGTGAGATGCGAGGCCCTCCATGGCCAGGAGGTTGAACAGGAGTGCATTTTGCTCTCCAGAGCAAGAGAGATACAACCTTTTGTGCATCCCACTGTAATCCTGCACACAGGACATAAAAATCTGCAGTCCTGATGTGATGTCTGTGCTTTTCTTCCACATCTTGGTGTGCTCTTTTACAGGAGCATCAAAGATGAGCTCTAACACCATTGGTAAAAGAGAAACAAGTGGCTTCTCTGCCCCCTCCTCTCTAGCACTGGCCACCAGCTTCTCCAAACCTCTTCCTCCTTCCCTGATCACAGGACACAAACTCAGCCTATGTGTCGTGTGTCCTTCAGTGCAACTCTTATGAAGCTAGACTTACTCAATTCAGCTTTTTCACATATGAAGTCCTTTTTACCATTTGTGAACAGATTTGAAAAAGAAAAGCAAAAAAACCAAACCAACCAAGCAAGAAAAAAGCCCAAAAAAAGCCCCCAAACCCCAAGCAAATGCAAACACCATACCCATGGGTGTGGTGGGAAGGATGTACAACTCAAATTTGAAAGCTGGACTTTTCACTAGACTATACAGACACAGTGACTTCCCACCTGCTGAGAGCCTGGGTTTTAGATTAAAGTTCCCCTTTTCAAGTTAGGCTTTTGGACTTTGCTCTGCCAAACCCAAGTGAAGTTTTGACTTCAAATAGTAGACCTCATCCAAATCCCCCAGCCTGCAGTCTCAGGGGGAAGTAACTATCCAGTTTGGCATGGTAGGAAACTATTGGCAGCCCTTGATTCCCGAGGGCCAGGCCCTGGAAGAAGTGTGTTTGGCAGGCTGTGTGTGGGGAGCTTGCACATGGGGTCCTCTGCTTTTGCACCTCTTAGTTTGGTTCTTCTCTTGCCAATAGAAGCCCTTGTATTACACAAAATTGAGGCAGTAAACAGCATAAAAAGCCACTGAACTCTGCCTGTTTTCCCGTGGCAGTGCCCTCACAGCCCCAGGTCACTGAGGAGCTGAGCCCAGGGCGGTGCTGGGGACCCTGGCGTGGCACAGACGTGACCCAGAGCACGCAGCAGGTCAGGGCCAGGAGCAGCCACAGTTAATTCTGAGCATTGTCCCTAGTGCACTGCTCTTGGAACAGAGCCGCTTTTATTGCAGCATATTTCTGTTAGCTCATTCAAGAGAGCAGCGAGCCTATTCCCAAGTGGAATTGTTGTGTGCCTTTATTGAATTTGTTTGTGGCATTGGGAACCCCTTCCATTATTCAGCTTTGAATACCAGCCTCATTTCAGAGCTAAGGTGTGTCCCCTGGTAGCTTTCATGTGAGAGAGAGAACTTTTAACCCTGACACTGAGCCCTGCATGTGCATTGTCTCCCACTCGCCTTTCAGAGAGATGTATTTGCTGCCAGTGAAACTGTGGAGGAGTCCCACGCTGGGAACTTTCCACTTGTTCTATAGAAAATGCAGCTTTGATGAAAACAAACTGTTTGCAAGCAAATATAACAACTGCTCTAAATGGTTAAAAAAAGGTAATTTTTTTTAAGAAAGTGAACTTTTGAGTTTTTAGTTTGAAAACTACCAGAAATAGAATTTGTTTGTCTAAGCTTAATAGCATAACAAAATGAAAATTTTCTTCCTAAATCACTGAGTTGGTCCAACTAAAATAGAAAAAATACCCCAAAACTTCCAGGTGATTTGGATAAGAAAATAGGTTCACACTAGTGATGGTTTGATGATTTCACTGTAGTGACAGTATTTTAGGTTGGCTGATTTTTATTGTAACTCTTAGCTCTTGGAGGGGTGTTACATCTGTTGTCTGTTGAAAAGTGAAATTGTCATCATTTAAGTATGGCATGCTGCTCCCACACCCTCTGCACACACACTCTCCCATTTCACAAGAAATTCAAATTAATACGGTTCCACTTTGGTTATTTCCCCATCTCAAACTGTTGCGTCATCCTCAGAGTGTTTAGGAAAAGCCGTGGATTACCAGGAGGGTACAAAGAAGGAACAACTGACACTGACGTCATTTGCCTCTCATCATCTCCTTTCATCTAAAAATCCCAAAGCACTCTTTCAGAAAAGCTTGTTGTGAGCTGTGCTGTTGTATCATTGTGAACAGCCCTCTTCCAGGCAGGTGAAGCGCAGCACAGGTTTAGAGCAGCTGCAGAGGTGCAGGTTTCTGTGCCTGCATCAGCAAGGACTTGCCTTTTGCATGGCCATGGGTTCTTGGAAAGGAAGTGTGGGCTCCTGGCCAGGCAGCAGGAGAACAGGTGAAGGCAGTTGGGCCATTTATAGGGCCATGGTTGCTTCTTGGGGCATTTGTCCAGTGCTTGCTGCTTGAGGAGGTTAATCTTTCAGGATAGATCATCCTGCAATGGGGACTTCAGCTCTGGTGCTGCCTTTTCTCAGGTGTGTGGTTTTGACAAACTCCCTGTCATATTTGGTGTGATTTACAGGGACAAGAATACCCAGGATTGTTGCAATGAGCAATTAGCTTTCTTTCCAAAATGCTACCTTCAACCTATAAGTTAAACCAGTCTCATAGCTTCTAAAACCAAAAATGAGATCCAGGTTGTAGGCTGTGCAATGCTTTTTTTGTTTGCTTGGGGTTTTTTCCTTTTTCTTCTGAGGCATTCCTTATTCTCGCTCTGATCAATTATGATAGTCCTTGTATTTCTATATTATCTTCTCTAAGTTAAATACAGGTCTTAACTAATCTCTCCAGCATTCCTGCAAGGCAAATAAAGCAATCAGACACAAAAACTAATTGCTGTTTCCCGGGGCCAGGCAGTGAGTCAGTTCGTGTTGCTGGGACTGCGCTGTGGGCGTTGCATCGTCCAGCGCTGCTCTCCCTCAGCCAGCGTTCATCGCACACCGCAGGGCGCAGCCAGGCAGGAGCAGCTCCAGCAGGGACAGTTGTAAATGAGGAGTTGGCCAAGGCTGGAGAGTAGAGATTTTCCCAAGAATGTTGCAACACAGCTGTGGAGGCTCCTCCAGGGCAGGCCTGTTTGCAAAGCAGCAGGTCAGCAGCAATGGGACATGGGGCAGTGCACCATCCCTTGCCATGGCTGGGTGGCACTCAGGCTTTGGTCTGGCCCTTTGGATTTCTTCCTTTGCCTTTGATGGCTTTCCCATCAAAGTTTGCAAAAGCTAAGTTGGCCAAAAAGAAAGTTGTGAGAGAAAATGTGTTCTGGGATGAGCCCTTTTCAAAACAGCTTTATTAGTAGTAATTCTCACAACATTCATAATGATAAATTATCCACATGTTATCCATAGCTAAAACTATGCCTTTTTTTGTTCTAAGCACGTGTCCAAATTCACCTGTGCTCTTGGTTTTTAGTTCTAGTGCTCTTTGGTCAGCTTCTTTGTGTCTGTACACTACTGAGGAAGCTCACCTTGCACTGATCTTTTTTTAATATCAAATACTTCATGCTTGCATTGTGGGTTTTTTCCCTGACCTGGTAAAGTATAAAAATCTGTTCTGAATTGTGAAAAATTGTGTTGCACAGCTTTACTAAAAGCAAAGTAAAAATCGTTGAGGGGGAAGTCTGAGCTGAGTTGAGCTGTGCAAGAGATTTTTAGTGTGTTGATTTTTAGTGTTGATTTTCCACGGTTTACCTGTGTCATTTTCATTGCACTATGTGCTGTATTAGCCATAGAACGCCACACCTGTTAAGTAAAGTATATCAATGTATTTACCAGTTTACAAGGCTGCTCATATCTTGAAATGCTATGTAAATAGCCTTCCTTAATCACTGGCCTCTTGAATATAATAAATCCCTTCAAGTTTCTCCCTGGACAGTTGGCATGAAAAAACAGGGCAAGCAAAACCTCTTAAAATGTTATTGGTGGTGGTTTAAGCGAAGTCAGACAGTTTCTTCACACATAAAAATCAGGTTCAGAAATTCTTTAGTGCTTTGTCATTCTCACAATTGGCAAGCTTTTCCCAAAGCGTGGCATTTCAGGCATTTTTCCTTGAAATAACTGTGAAAAGAAGCTAAAGTAATGCTGACCTAGACATGGAAATGCTTAAATTTAGATGTCTTTAGCTCGCCTTTCAGGTGAAAATGCTCCTCAGCATTCTGCAAGAAAGGCTGGGAGCAAGATGCCTAACAGCATAGCCCCAAACCTTGTTATTCACTGTTCCCAGTTTCCATGTAGCTGTGAAAACAAAGTCAGCGAAAAAAGCCAGGCCGAGTCACTGCTGCCAGCTGTTGGGCTGGAAGGGAATACAGAACGTGAGGAATCAGTGCAGTGCTCTATATATGGCTGTGGAAACAGGAGAGCTCAGGGCTTGGCACAGCAGCCTGGTTTCTTTCTGGGCTTCATGTCTGCAAGGTCACTGCATCTCTTCTGAGGTGTCCCTGGGAGAGAGATACCAGGGTCATCGGTGATGTATGTGTCAGGGACTCTGAGCAGCTGGACAGGGAGTTCTCGGGCCATTCAGTCCAACAGTCACAATCACAGCAGAGCTGGAATCATTTTAATTTACTCCAGCAGTTTGCTGTTCTGGTTCCTGGTGTATAAATGGGTATGCTGTGTCAGGTGACTTGTCCAGCCCTGTCTCTGAACATCCTCAGGGTTGCAGCAGCAGGATAAATGTTCAGGTTTGGGTAGCAATGTCTAGCAACAGGGATGCCACATGGTGTTTCTCGTGGTTAGCAGTGCACTTGTGGAAATTGTTGAACCCATTCTGGACATGACTTCTGGTGACCACTCAGGTGAAGGGCAGTGCCAGGGCTCTTGCAGACAAGAGTGTGATGATTCTGCCTTGCTGAGCAAAGCAGCCCCAGGAGCAGCTGCCTGCACTAGGCCTGCTGGTCTGGGTTTCCAAGTGAGTAAATCTGACCCATCCCATCCAGCAGAAGGCACTTGAGAAGAGCTGACATTCCAAAATAAAAATGTTGCAGGTTTTAATTTCTTTCTGTTTTGTAACATTAGATTGTAGGAGTTCAGTGGGCTTTAAGAATCTCTCTGAGTGGATGATCCCAAGCTCTTCTTCAAAATGTCTGAGTAATCTCTGTATTCCTGCAGTGTTGCATGACTTAGGTGGTTCCTGCACTGGCTGGCGGAGGAAGGCAATCTCTGAGGCAGAATCTGACCAACCAGCTGCATACCAAGTGCACTGAGTCAGGGTCACGTAAATTCATATGTCCTGACTCACCCCTGAGCTTTTCAGAGACACTTCACTGCAATACATGTGCCTCTTCAAACATGAACATTAATTTCTCTTAATTACTCAGTGCCTATGTCAACTTTAATTCAAGATTTTGTTTCATTTATTCCACCTGAGGCCACGTCTTTGCTGCAAGAGAAATCCCAGCTTTTGCCTGAGCCAGCTATCTCAGGGTGACATCTCCTGAAAGAAGGTGACTTTCCTGGAGAGGCTGCTCACTGAGTTAGTCAAAATTGTTCCTTCTTCCTTTACCAGTTGTATCCAGGTCCAAACTGCAAGTACTTCTTGTTTTAGGTTAAAAGTGCTGAAGAATTGTACAAGCGTTCCTTGTACTAAGGCACAGAATTTGTGGTTTTAAATCTACTTCCTCTGTTTTTCTGCTGACCTTATAGCTGCACCACATTTTCATGCAAACTGATCTTTTTATTTGCTTTCATAGGCAATCTGTCAACTGTAGAAAAGGTCATTAAGTGAAAAACGTTTCAATTCTACATGAGATTGTAGAATTTACTAATTATGCTATTCCTTCAAGATTGTCAGAAGAAAAATAGGAAATACCTGTTAAAAACATTTAGAACTTTCTAGTTGACCTTTCTAACCTTTTACAATTTGTAGCTCCCTAAGATTTTTGCAGTGAACAGCTGATTGAAGTCTGTGGACAATAGACTTTGATTTGCCTCACTATTTTAGATGTGTGTTCCATCAATAAGTAAATAAAGGGGATTTTTGAAAAGCAGTCAAGGCCCTGATGATATAAATCAGATCAAAATTAGGCTTTCCAGAGACAAACATTGCTTGGTGACTCTCTGTGCCTGGCCTGTGTCAGTGGGGCACTACTCTGATGACAAAGCCACTGATAAATGCAGTTTGTTTCAGCTCTGTGTGCTGTGGGGTTTTCCCTTGTTACATTTGCTGAGGGAGCACGAGCTAACCCAAAAGCACTGTAGGAAATTCAGCTGAAGTGGGACAATGTGTGCATTATGTCTAACAACTGAAGTTAGACTATTCCTACTAAAACTTTGGGGGTTTTTTTCTCATTTCTCCTCCCCTCAGGTTTTTGCTGAGCCTTCCATCAGTCTGTTCACCCTGGAAGGCAGCAAGGGCAGAGAGCTGCACTTCAGTGAACCAGTCAATTCTGTTCTGAACGAGGACCGGCATTTTTGCACCCAGTCTGTGTGGGTGAGAGGTGGATTGTAAGTATGGAAGAGATATCCCTGTCAGTTTTGCACTACAGCAGCTAACATTGTCTCATGGTTATTGCCTTGTTCATAGGATGGTTTACATTCTTAACTTTTGTTTTGAGGCACAGACTGTCAAAGGCAGGTAGTGTAAACTCGGACTGCTGTTATTAACTGGCTGTAAAATGCGAGCTATAAACTGCAGTGATTTAAACCACTGCAGTGGCTCGGGGAAGCTTGATGTGCTGACTGGCTGCCAGAGAAGCAGCAGCTTCTGAGAGGAGCTCAGGGTGGATCTGACAGCTGGAACAGTAATTTGCTCCTGTTATTAGTTTAACCCTCCTCCAGGAGTGTGAATATACACCCAGGTTCTTCTGTGAAAACATCTTACATCTGCAGAAGTGACCTTCTGACCTCTTCCCCATCTCTCCCTTTCACCTTTTGGAAAAGCTCCCAAGTGTTCTCTCTCAGCCAGGTTTTCAGCCTCCACACCCACAGCAGCAGCAAATAACTTGCAGAATCGAATCCTGCACGGGAGAGTGGCTGGGAACTGCTGTTCTCCTAATGGGACTCACATTTCCTATGTTTATGTTTGACCTTTCCCCACCTTCTCCACATGGGCAAGGCTGTGATTTTCTTGAGAGAATAGTGAACATAAGCTTCCCCACAGAGCTTTGCCAATTCACAGCAGTTCCCAGCATTTGTGCCACTTTCATCCTGAACCTTTGCTGAAAATACAGAGTGAGTGTGTGGCCTGGAAGTTCAATCCCAATTGCCCACGCAGTTGGCTGCAAAGGAAGGGTGGTGGCTTTGGGACCACATGGCAAGAAAGCACAGGAGAGTAATGGCAACAGGCCAGCCCCTCTTGCATCTTCCTGCTCAGTATTGGGTGTTCAAGTGTAGCACTCGGTCAGGCCGGCTAGGCCGAGGACCCCAAAGGAGAGCCAAATAAAAGACCACACTGAAACAGCAGACGGAGAGGGCAGAAAGAGAGAGAGGGCAGAACCCTCTGCCTTTATTTATATGTTTTTACAAATCACCGTGGATTGGAGGTAGAAATCACCACCTCTCAATTCTATTGGTCAAAGCATCAATCATATTTCTCCACCCAGTATACTGGAATTATAAACACACATACAGTTAAGAAAAACATAGATAGTTGTTAGGAAACCATGGCCATGTTTACAGAAGAAGTGTGAGAAAGTATTACAGAAAGAAAAACACTGAGAAACTGCAAAACTCAGGGCAACAGTTCAAGCCAGGTTAGCTGCCTCCATGCCTCTGGGGTGGGATCAGGGCACAAGGGCTGGGCTTTCTCTGAGCTCCTTGTGATGCTTTCTAGGAAAGAGACCTCCACAGCCTGTCCCTATCCCACACAGCAGATAGGTAGCCTAAAGGGTGGGGGTGGCAGGTGACTGTGGGATGTCCTGCAGGGTTTGTTTGCCTTATCTGGGATGAAGAGTTCAGGAAGGCAAATTTAGAGGGTTTTTGGGTCCTCATCCCAAAGCCTGCTCTCAGCTTTAGACAATTAACAAAGATTTATACAAATATTTCCATGGCATCTTGCTGCCAGGCTTAGGTAAAAGGCTCCTTCCTGAGCCACCTGACCACCTCAGTAAGGCACAAGCCTGGAATCTGCCTTGGCAAAGGGTGCTGGGGTTCTCAGAGGTGTGGGAGAAGTGGCACAGCCTGTGTGAGAGCTGAGGTGAATTTTGTCCTTGTCCCTGAATGCCAGGAGCCCAGCCTGGCTCCAGATAGTGATCACTGAAACAGTCTTTCCCCTCTCTGACTCCTGTAAATGTCTGCTTTGAAACTGCATTCCAAGTGAGACTGTTCCATGCTCCAGGGATAATGTTAACAGTGGATTCTCAGTGACTTGACAGAAACCATCGCAAGGAGAAAATGGCAGGAATGTGTTCAAAGTGTAAGGGAGACACTGTGGTGGTCAGGCTGCCCTGAATACCTGTTAGTCAGGAGGCGTGGGCTTTGTTTGAAGGAACAGGGACCCAGCCTCATTGCCAGGCAGCCCACAGCTGGCAAGTTGAGCTCCATGGAGCCCTGAGCAAGGCAGGCTCTCAGCCTCTCTGAACTGTGGGCACTGGGCAGAAGCAGTTCCAGGTGCTTTGAGGCTGTGGGTGTTTTCCCACTGACTCAGAGCGCAGCCATCCCTCATGTTCTTGGCAGCTGACCTGTACAACAGGTAACCTGGGAAACCAGCACTTGCTTTGTGTTCAGAAGAGTTAATGAGTCAGGCATTTAGGATCCACTGTCCACCCAACAATGTGCTATTGATACAGACAGAAGGGATCTGTGCTCCTGGGGCTGCCTTTGTGAGCAGCACTTACTGAGCAGATGCCCAGATAACAAGGGGTCTGTATGTGCCAGTGCTTTAACTGGGTGTTACAGGACCCAGCCACATCCATGGTATATTCATTCCAGGAAAATCTGCTACAGCAGGGTGTGGGGCTTGCAGTGAATACTCTGAATGTGTTTTCAGACAAGTGGAATTGTGTAAAAAGCTTTACTTGTAACAAAAACATGAGACGAGATCCTCTTATAATTAATTTGCACAGCCAGGCAAAGCTGCAAGTGTGGCTCCCTAGTTTCCTAACACAGGCCTGCGGAAACCAGCATTATTCCCATCTGGGTTCATGCAGAGGTTCTCCTATTTGTGGGAGAAAAAAATGGAGGGGGGAGAGGGGAGATGGGAAGCGTAGTTTACAAATTTTAGGCAGGCAAACAGAAAACAGGTCTGGATGTCAACAGAAAGCCGTCATCCCACTGAAATGGGTGGCATTTTGCAGCACAGAAATAGAGGTTTGGTATTAGCACCACTGTGGAGAGGTTTGGGGGCTTCCAGGAGCCCAGCCCTGACCTGCAGTTTAATTCTGCTGTGGATAAATAATTATCGTGCCCTTACATTTTCTGTTTTGTGTATCCAGGTGGATTGCGTACGAGGGGTGCAATTTCTTAGGAAAGCAGATTCTGCTGGAGCCTGGGGAGATTTCAAACTGGAGTGAACACAGTGGCTGGAAAGCAATTGGCTCCCTTCGTCCTGTGAAGCAGGTACTGTGAGAGTGAGTGAGGAAAAGGGGTTTTTATGGGCAGGGCTCAGTGCACAGGTGTCAGTTCTGCCACGAAGTACAGTGGGGTGTGCTGTACTCCTTAAATCAGGGCAACTGATGACAGCCAGAAGGACCCACTGGAAGATTACTGAAGCAGAAAATGCCTCTCGTGGCAGTTATTGAGATCTATGCTAGCTTCCTAAAGGGAAATAATTCCCAGTTTCTTGGTACCAAGTTTTGTTTTTCTGAATTGCTCATTAGCATGTTCTATGGATGCTCTATTTTTACATTTTTGCCATATAACAACATAATGAGGAAACCAATTCCACGCTGGCTTGTTTCATAATTAACATAAATGGAAGCAAGAGCGAATTTTATTGTGCTGTAGCCTGGATTTCCAAAAGAGGCAAAGCTCATGCAGTTCCCATCAGGTTTTCCATCTGTGCCTCACCCCAGGTAATGCCAATTTCAGTCTCATTCAAAGGTTCAGATCTCTAAACCACAAAGTAAAGAGTAACTGAACACTGTGCTGATACAGGTTTTGTTTATGGCTGCTTGGTGGGACAGAGGCCTTATTGTCTGTAGCTCAGGGTTTGTTTTAATATGGAAAAGAAAGGAGATTGAAAGCTCCCAGAAGAAAAGCAGTGACAGAGTAGGGGTTCCAGCAGAGCTGCCCTTCACAACTCCCTGCTCTTTATTTGCACTGAATTCGGTGAGTAACAGAGCAGAAGCTCAAACACTGCAGTAGCCCTGCAAAATCCTCTTTATTTTTTGAGTAAACCAAATAAACAGGGATACCAGGTCAGTGCCCTGTTTTCCATGGACATTCAAAAGCAGTGGTGTATCTCTCTGCCATACATTCCAGTTAATGAGGGCTGAAGTTGCTGGATATGCAACTCAGTAAGTTTTGAGTCCCAGGAATAAAAAGCTTGTGGAATACAGCCCATTTACTGCCCTTGGAACGAGTGAAATGTGCTGAACTAGGCATATTTGCAGATCACAGGAATTAGTTCTATAGCCATAATTACAATTTTTTTTTAAACCTATCTGCCATTGCTGTTTATAGCTGCCCATCTGCACGTGAAGAACCACTTAACTGTGCTTCCCATGCATATTTGTTTCCAAAAAAAAGCTTTTGAACACCCTCAACTGAAACCAAAAATTGAACATAGAATTTAGAAGATTGATGTAAGGCAGAGGAGAGGCCCTCTCCCATCAGCCTGCTTGATCTCTGTGTTGTAACTGTGTTCCCTCACCCCACTGCAGCCAGCAGTGTACCTGAGAGTGAGGAACAGGGCCCAGGGGAAATACCTGACCGTGGCTGGGAGCCTGGCAGACATCAGGGCGACATCGGTGTGTGCAGCCCCGCACAACGGAGAGAATTCCCAGCTCTGGCACTACTGCCGGGGGCTCTTCAAGTCCAAGGTGAGTTTCAGAGTGATTCTCTATTAATGCTGCCCTTGATAGTCTGTTATTAATATAAAAAAAAGCTGGTGGTTTAACATTAAAAGAAGGAAGTAACAAAGACCACCACCTTTGATCAAGGAGCTGGTCAGGTCTTGAATAATCTGTTCCTTGTGTGCTTGCCAGGCTTCTTACCCACTCCAGCACGATTTACGGCCTGTGCTCGGGGCATGAGGCAAGCCAGGCACAAAACTGAGGCTCTGTGGGCTGGATCTCACTTCTCTCCTTGTTTCTCAGGCCAACAATGCCTGTCTGGATGTCATTGGGGGCAGAGACATGCCCGGGGCCAAAGTCGCCCTCTGGACAGAGCATGGGAAGGACAGGCAAAAGTGGAGACTCAACGAGGATGGAACTATCAGCTCATACCTCAGTGAGCAACTGGTGCTTGATATTAAAGGTATTTAAAAACAAAGCAAAAACCAAAAACCTCTTAGCTTCACAGGTTTTAAGTGCTTTTTTTGATTAAGGTTAATTGCCATATTCCAGCTCTTTTTTTGTGGTACTTAAGGTCAGGAACTGAATCTTATCTTTCCTGTCCAGTTGATTGACAGTGGGACAAGAAACAACAGGGCAGGGAGGAACCTTTCTGTTTTGATTCCAAAGGGTTTTTTTAATCAGATCAACTGTTGTGCTCTGGAGAGTTAAGTAGTGCAGATGGCAAGAAGTGCAAGTTACAGAAGGCAAAATGGTGAAGGAAAAGCAACCATAGAATAGCTCAAAAAAATAAAAGGAGTTGAAAAAAGAAGGCTGGTTAAAATTGTCACTGCTCAATTGCAGACACCAGCTCCCTACCTTATGGAATTTCTATTTTTCAGCTAATTTTCTTACTTAGTCACACTTCTCAAAGATTATGTGTAATTTTTATGAGCATTTCTTTAAAATTTTTTTCCATTCATGTCTGTCTTTTGTTTTTAAGGAGGAAATTACTATGACAAGAACCACATCATTATGAATCAGCCAATAGAAAACAAACCTTCACAGAAATGGGATATTGAAATATTGTGAGTAAAACCCACCCCACGGATGGACTTTCTGTGGGCTACCAACATCTAGAGGGGGAAAAAAGAACCCAACTACTGAAGTCATACACCACTGAAACCATAAGCAGCAACTCCTGTCTGTTTTCCTTCATGCCAAGCACCAGCTCGTAAAAGAACTGAATTTTGCACAAATCTGGAAGATGGGAGGTTGATCCGACGTCTCTCTGCAGGGAAGCTGATTCTCCAGAGGCTGCTCCTGTGAAAGTCACCACAACTCTTCGTCTGAAGTATGAAAGGTAAATGCAAAAGAGTGAGCAGAGGTTCTGCAGGAGGGGAACTGAAAGAGGTAATGGGAAAGGCTCTTCAGAAATGCTCTTCGCCTTCCTCTCACACTGCTAGAAGCTTGCTGAGGAGTGAATGCACTGATGAGCTCCAAAGAACTTCAGCTGGGCTCTCATGTCCCATGTGAAGCTGTTCAGGCTCCAAGCGATCGTGAATAATGTCTCTCACACTAAAATGCAATTTATTTTGTTCATAAAGACTCCTTTGAACTGGAATTCCAGCTCAGCATGTGAAATGAGGCAACAGAGGGGCCTTTCCCCCCCTAAATGATACTGGTAAGCCTTTGTCTTCTCTGCTTTTAACAGCACCAAATTCCCAGTTTTGGGAACTGGTTCTCCTGACCTGTGGCCTGTTTCTTACCCTGGAAATCAGGAACTGTCACAGAAAATCCCCTTTAACAGGGAGCCCTGTGTGTGTGTATCAGAGCAGGGTAACTGGGCCTGGGTCGGGGGCACTCCCACAAGGGCTAAGCTGCACTTGCAGTTCTCATTTTACCTGCAGCTGTATTTTGTTTCAGTGTAAATAGCTTAATTTAATACCCGGTCATTTGCTCTTGAAACCACGTCTTCCTGCAGACACCAACTCACCTTGGCATGCATTTCCAAAGGTGCCAGCAGCCTGCATTCCAGGGCGGGCTTCGTGTTCCCAGAGCAGCCTGGCAGCACGTCAGGGGCACCAGGGCACAAAGGACAAGTGCTGGGCCAGAGCTGGGTGTGCCAGGGCTCTCCTCAATGTCCGCACTATGCAACCACACCCATTGCTCCCAACAGAGCCAGGGACCTCACGAGCTGCAGGTGGTGCTTGAAAAGCATTTTCCTGGCTCCTCACTGACCCACCACAGCCCCTTGCAGGGCTGTGAATACCTGACATGGAAGAGAGGTCCCTCAGCTCCCTAGGTTCAGGATCACTAAATTAATCTTCTTCACTGAAAATATTAATTTTTTTTCTTCAGCATTTGTATATTCAGGGTATGTATTTCTAGGACTATTTAAAAAGTTCAGGTTAGCTGAAGACAGATACTTTAGATTCCAAAAGCTGTAACTATGCCAGCTGTGCACTCAAACAGGATCATCCCCGAACAAAGACATAACTCTAAGTTTGCCACAGAAATAAAATATACGGATGTCTATTTTTGTATGAAATGGAGTTCTATATAGTACTATTTAAAAAAAAAAATCTACTTGCACTTACTATTTTACATTCTAAAATTATCATATATCTGCTGTTTGAGTAACAGATCCTCAAATAGACGTATATATTTTTTCAACTACGGCACTTAAGCTTTTTTCCTTATAAGTCAGTCATCAGGTGTTCTGCATGTGACTTGCTTTCCATATGAAATTTTCAAAGCCTGTGTAAAAAGTTGTAGTTTTTTAAATGAAGAATGACTAAATCCTACTTGGTGTCTCAGTGTTACATTAACAAAGTAAAGCAGGCTTTTGTACTTAAGAGACTTTGAATGTAAAATGCTAAAGCATGTATATTTTAACTGTATAAAACTTTTTAGGAGAAACATTTTGCTGCTTAGTTTCTTTTTAAACAAACTAAACCATAGTTTTTAGCAGATGCTGAGCACATTCCTGTAAAATATTTCTCTTCCAATGGCCAAAAGACGGGGATGAGTATATTGCATATGTGGCTGTGCTGTTACATGAGATTGCATATTAAAAATCAATGAAGCATTAAAGTAACTGCACTAGTCTCATCAAAACCCACTCAGGTGAATATTTAAAAGGTTTTGGGGTTACTTTCACTTTAAATTGGTGCTGGGGGAGGTAGATGTTAAACAATATTGTCTGTTTATTCCAGTGATGGCAGTATCTGAGGGAAAAGGGGTTTTCTTGGGCAAAGTCTTCCCCCTGTGGGAGCAGCACACACAGCTTTTACCGAGAAGCTTTTGTTCTGTCAGGGCAATCAAACAGAACAAACAGATTTTCCTGCTGATGAACTTTGCAAAGGAAAAAAAACAAGTTAATGTTTTATGCCCAAGGTTCTGGAGCCTGTTACATGTATAACTTTAGATGTCCCCCACATCCCAGAGGGAAGGGGATACCACAGCACTGCTGTGACTAGCAGTGACTTCATTCAGCACAGAGCTGGAGCTGTGGCTCACTTAGCTGTTTTTCCCCATGCCCAGTTTCCCAAAAGTGTGAAAAGACAGGTAACATTTGGCACCAGAAAGCAGCAAAGCATAGATATTTCAATGCTTCGTTAGCACTACAAACCCGAGGCTGGATGGATTAAAAAACCTAATTTAATAAGCCTTGCTCTCAGGAGATGCTTAATAGCCAGAAATACTCCTTAGAGGAGCAGCTAATTCACAAAAGCATCAAAGAACTTCAATCAGACATTCAGTCCAGAGTGACAAGGCAAGGTTTTCTTTCTCTTCATCTGAGGTGAGGTTAAGCTCTTTAACATTGACAGTGCTGCTGCTCCAGATCTGCTTCAGCGCATCCAAGTACGACAAAGGGAAGCGCAGCCCATGAGTCTGCTGGGGAAAAGGAGACACAAAAAACCCCTCAGCAAAGTGCAGTGACTTTGTTACACAACAGTGTGTGAGGCTGGGGTAGGGAGAAGCAGGAATGTGCTCCATTCCCACAGCACTCTGGTGTTTATGAGAGCAGCCTCTGAAAGATAAAGTTTTACCCAGACCTATTTTATCTTCGTAGAGACAGAGCTGAACTTTCCATGCTCACTTTGAAAGGTAGGGATGTTTATGGTACATGAGTTCCTCCTGTGGTTTCCACACGGAAGAAAAAAATAAATTTACACTCTTGCCTAACCCTACCCATTATTTTAGCAAGGTGGCAGAAGTTTATTTCTAGCTAACACGTGGGGTGCACAAAGCACAGAGGACGTTTATTCCCAGGACTCTTTTTTAAGGGCAGGAAGGAAGATCCTGGCATGTGCATGGGCTGCTCAGGTGTCAGTGCACAAGCTCAGCTCTAGAGGTGCAGTGGGATTGACTTTAAAAGGAAAATAACAGCCTCGCAGGAGTGGCCAAGACAAGGACAGGCTGTGCTCTGTTCTGCCTCTTCGGTGGATTTGTGCAGACCTGAATTCCTTTTCAGTAGAGTGAGGCCTTTACTCCCAGTCTGAAGTGAGCAGCCCTGCACGGGGTGTTCCAGTGGATCCAGGCTCTGACATGAGTTTAACATGGCACAAAGGAGGTGCAGTGATCCCCATGGAGCATGGGCTACATCTGCAGCAGCCTCAGCCAGGACCTGCTGAACAACACTCAAGTAAGAGAAGCTTTTCGTTGCTCCAGCAGCTTTGCTAACTAGGACACGGGGCCTGCACAAGACATCCCGTTAACATCTCAGATGTTTAATTAACCATGAGGTCACATTACTTTGTTCCACTGTTCACTGCCTGTGTTGCTGCCTCAGCTCATCCTGGTACTCTGGGAATGGGCTGAAAAACTCCAGGTGCTGAAGAACACAGCCAAACCCTAAGTGGCAAGATAAATTTTGGGGGGTGTTTGCAGGAACAAACCTGTGCCAGGCCATCCTCACTGGCAGTGTCATCCTCTGTCCCCATCATGTGAGTTTCTCTCCTGTTCTTTAAGGAATGATACACATAAACCATCTCCCTTCGAACTTCATCCTGAAAGACAGCAGGAGGAAAATGGTTACCTGTGCTCCACACCCTCACCTCACACCAGTGCCAGCTCTTTAACTCCAGAGCCCACTGTTACAGCAAAGTCACCTTCTCAAACTGAATGACCCAACAGCCACCTCCCACAGCAAGAAGGGACTCTCCAAAACACCTCTGAAAATTTATTTACACTCTTCTGCCTTAAAACTGCCCTCCCTAGAGTCACAGGACTGATGTTCCCTAAATGACTGACAGGCTCTTTAGGGAATATCTCCTAAAAAGTCTTAATGAACAGGCGTACCTCAAATCTCCAGTCTGAGACTGATCTTTCCCTTAAAAATCACATGCCCATTATTAATCTTTGGTCACAGCTGTGCAAATCAGTTGCAAAAAAACCTGGAAAAGTTTCCAAACTCTACACAGTCTTACAGCAATATGGACACAAATAAAATGGAGGAGAAAAATCAGAAAGTTACGATGTTTTTCCTGGAGGGAAACATTCCACGTGTGAAAAAAGAAAAAAAAACCCCAAAACTGTATACGATAATCCATCCTCTGTGTGTGCCCTCCCTCCCCCATTTTTTTAAAAATTAAGATAGCAAAAAAGCACTTCTACAATTTCATACTAATAAACCTTCACAGATAGGCAGCAGTGTAAACACAGCACGCTGCAAGATGCCAGTATCTATGCTGTGGAACAATTTACAGTGCCACTGTCACCCACTTAGGTACAGAGATAACTCAGCAGTGAAGACTAAATGCAACCAAGAGAATTCCCTCTCTTCAGGAACCCTAATTTTATAACTTCATGTTCTTTGAAAGACAAAGAATTAAAAAAAATTCTATTATTCAGAGCTATAGAGGCCATTTTAGCTGCTCTAATGATCTACCCCACATAAGCTCAGATAAAAGCCATGCAGAATCACAGCCTGAATATAATTGTGTCCCTCCCTCCCTCCAGAAGGCTGGAATGTGCAGTATCACTGCTCAGCAAACAGCCCCAGGATCTCCTAACAGCAATAATGGGATGCAGGATCCAACCAAGCAGAACTGCACAACCCTTTTAGTACAACAGAGCACAGTTCACATGCCTCCCACTCCCCACCCCAGGCATACAAGGGGAGCTTCTTATACTTACAGCATTCTCTTGATCAGGTTCCACAGTGATGATAGCGTGGTCTCTAAACTGCAGTCTGATTTTGCTATCTATTTTTGGCAATTTCCCACCTAAGAAGAATAAATTCTCCCTTAGAAAGGAAGAAAGGCAGACACGGTACAAATCGAGCCCCCTCTGTGCACTACCTCTTCTCTTGTAGCCAGATTTTTTTGTTAACCTGTGTTTCCACACCCACAAATTCTCAAACTTGTGGTGGAGGGAGAAAGGAGATTTTTTAATTCTAGGATAACCTTTATTTCACTCTAAGGGAGATGGGTCATTTCTCCCACCAGACACTGGGAATTAACCAACAGAGGTGTGCAAACACACACAGGGAGCCAGTCACCACACAAAGCTGGCTTAGACTGGGATCTTAGCCTGCCATGAAATGCTAGGAGTTATGAGGCAGACTTAACAACAGCTCTACCATCATACCAGCCAGTTTTAGGGAGTTCAAACTCTACCTGGAGTCAAAGGATCAGAGCCACATCCCAAGCACGGCGGCAGCCGGTGCATGATGAAATCCTTCTTCATGTCGGATGATCTCAGCTCTCTGGAGCTCTCCAGACGGTCTGCAAGCCTTCTCAAAAGGCTGCCCAGCTTTTTGGTGGAGTCAGCTGTGTTCACCTGCTAAACATCCACACAGAATTCAAGCTGAACACACCAGGCCTAAAGCAGAGCAGCAAAGCAGTGAAAATCCGGACACTCCTTTTTTTAATCTTTGTTTAGTCCCAAACTATGTTTTGTTTCTTCTACACGTTCCCCACGAGCTGTTCACATACCAAAGCTGAAGCTCACTCTCCCTTGCTCTGGGACTAAAGGACTTGCAAGTGTAGTTGGAGAGACCCTTGTTCCTCCTGCACACTGACGAGCTGAGCAGCAGCAGGACAGAACCACCATGAGGAGGTCACACAACAGTTCACAGCTTCACTGACTTTTAAAGATTCAAAGGCTTGGCCTGACAGGAACTTTGCCTGTCTGACAGAGCACCTGGATGCACCACTATTCCCTGAGTCCCACCTACTAACCATGAGCAGCTGCCTTGGAATGCTTTTCCGCAGCGCCACATCCTCTTTTGCTGCATCAAACACCAGGCCAGGAATTGCATCCAGTAAGAAATCTCCCCAGGAGCTGAATGACAGGAAGAAAAAAAATACTGAAATAGTTACACTAAAGTAAAACACACATCTTTCTTTTTATTTTTCCTAAGTAGTATTAAGATGTAAAACAGTTATCACTTATTATACTCTCCATTTTTTATATCATCTCTACTCAAATGTTTCACTGTCTTCTACCCAGTGGGAAGGAGGAACTCTGGCCAATACAAGGAACTGGACATCTACTTCTTACTGCTTCTCTTGCCCTGTTTCCATCTACCAGCATGTGTCTTCAGCTGCTCCCTGCTTTTCCAAACTGTCCTGCTTATCCCACACATGCACACCTCTCTGCCTGCTGGGATCTGGCCCGGACAAACTCTGCTCCAACACACAGAGGTGTCCCTTTTGTCTTGGTAACTCCAAGCCCAGCATGTGAGAGGCTGATTAGGTGGCAGCAGCAGCATTTTATCTTGTGTGATAAGGATGTTTCAATGGGGACAAGGATCTGACCCATGTCAAAAGAAATCTGACTCTCATGCATGGGGTAGGAGATGAAAAACACAGGTTAGCAGAAAATATTTGCAGGGAAGAATCTGTCAGAAGAGGTGTGGGTGACCATCAAATACAGGAGAAAACCTGGTGAAAGGGATAACTCATGGCTCTTTATCTGAATTACGAAATGAACAGCAACTTTAGCCACTGCTGAGGAGTTTTTTAAACACAACAGTGAGTTTGCAGTTGTAACAGTCTCTTCCACATTAAAGTCTCCAGCTGGTAAATAATAAAATAAGCAATTAAAAAGCAATCAAGCTTGCTGCATGAAAACCTGGCAAAGAGGCTGCTTCAAACAACAACTGTCTCACTCCCCTCCTTCCCCCAAACCCCAAAACTTCAATTACTGCTACCTCAACACTCAGATTGTGTCCCTGACAGCAGGGCACCTATGTAATAGTGGGGTATCTACATATATTCCATGTCACATCTCTGGGGGGAAGGTGACATGCCCTATCCCTGTAAAACTCACAGGAAAATAAAACCACACAAGGGCTAAATAGGATGAACACAGAAAAGACCCATGCAGAACTCATTACAAGGTGATTATTTTTTCTAAGAAACAGGACACGATTCCATTGAAAGACCAGCTTCAGGTCTCTACTATTCACACACATCATCTGGCAGAGGAAAGCCACACAAAACAGGAAATAAAGTGGAATTACTTGTTCTGGTAGGTGCTGATGGTCACGTGTGTTGAATAGGAGATCCCTTGAGGAGTGTCAGCCTGGTGAATAGTCCCTCTTGGGAAGTACAGTAAGTCACCTGGCTGCAGGAAAATGACAGAATTGATATTAGGCCACCTGGTCAAACCTTACTGTAGTCCAAGCAGACAAAATACTCTCTGAGCAGACAGACTGACAATATATATTCTTTAAAATCACAAAATCAGGCAATCGCCAATGTACACTTTAATAGCATAAAGCACTCTTAAGCCAGAAGTCCAACACCTCAAACCTTCCAACCTACTGTCAATATTTGCTCTACACCTGCCTGGAAACACAACTTCTGAACATGATAGAAGATGCACAGTCCTGCTGAGCTGCAAGAAGAGGACAAAGAAGCAGCTGAGATGAACCTGCTGGCAGTTTAGTGGGATGGCAGAGGAACAGTGCCATGGGATTTTGGTCAGATCATATCAAAAGAAAAGGCCAGTGTTGCACAAGAAAAGTCAAATAGTCTATAAAAATCGTAATCTGTTACAAAAGTGCTGAAATTTTTAGTTAAAACACTTGAAAAAACAAGTACAACCATCCTCCTCCCTATCTTCTCACTTATGTAAATTAAATATCCACAGTGAAAATAATACGGATCAGGGAAGTCAAGACAAAAGAGAAGTGCAAAGCACATGAAATTGCCTCCACAAAGGGAAAAATCAATTTAGGTATGGCTTGTCCTATAAACCCCAGCACAAATAGAAAGTTCATAAAGCAATAGTGATGAAATCTGATTCCATTTTAATCCTAGGGTCCTTAAATTCGGTCACATCAGCTACTTCTAAGAGCCTGCCAAACATGACTACTTTTCTGGCTACCACAGCCCAGACCACCTCAAGCAATTAAATTATGATACCTTCAATATGAATTCATGTGTGGGATTCCCAATCCTATCTTCTGGCTCAACATTATATTCCCGAGCCAAAGGCACCGTTGGTTTGTAGAGTCGCCAGTGCTTCTCTCCTTCCAGCTGAAGTATAAACACCTGCAAAGACGATAAATCCAAATTCTTTGGGGGCCCTGCTGCCCCTCACACATCCAACTTATCAGGTATTTTAAATTTTCTTCTGGCTTGCAAGTCTGTGGAACCAAGCCAGAAATCAGGGACAGAAACAGTGGCACAGGTTGCTTTTCTGACAAACACAGGTTTTCCCCTTTCCTGCTCTCAGCTACTCCCCAGCATGGCAAATACAATTCCTTTCACATTACTTCTTAGATATCTAAATGCAGAAATATACACTTGAACTAAATCCTTGTGCTCTATTTAGAGACAACAGAGAGGAGAGTTGTGGAGTGTGATCTGTTTTATGCCAAATTTTGAAATTCTCGTTTCTCTCCAGCCATTTAAACTTAGCCATTACTATTAGTACACTTTCAGCAAAAATATATAAGGAAACACTTGCAAATAATTACCCTAGGTTCTCAATGGCAAAAATAAGTCTTTCTAAAATATTTATTGCCAGGGAGAGGTGGAAGCACACCTAGAGGCATCCACTGCCAGGAGCCCACACAGGGTTTCACAGACAAGGCTGTGCTGTCCTACCTCAACATCATCGTAGTGAGGGGGAAGGCCCTGAGACCCCTGGGGAGTGATGTAAACATTGGACCCCACCAGAGACCCGAAATAGCACTCCAGCTTCTCCTGAATCTTCCACAGCTCCTCCTATACAAAAAAAAAAAAAAATAAAATAAAACAAAAAAAGATATGGTTACTACTGAGGAGCTCAGCCAAGCCTGGCTGCCACCAGCCCATCGCTAGGGAAGAATGGTGACATCCGCACAGGCACACACAGCCTTGGAAGCTGTTTCTCCTGAGGGCAAACACTGCAGAAGCAAAGGAGATCTGCCATGAAAATAATGGATAAGGCAAAAAGTCTGGTGCCTCAACAGAATGTTGATGTTTTGCTCTATATCCAGTACCGTCTTCAGGCTGAAAAACCAGGCAAAAATGAGGCTAAACAGAGGAAAATAAACCACCCATCATCCCACAAACAGCAAAACACCTTAAGAAAATAAGCACCTGCAGGACTTGCATCAAACAGAGAATAACACAAAGATTAGAGACCTTTTACAAATTACTCCAACTGTTTGGGAACACTCAAGCACAAACTTTACTCATCCACACCCAGAATGTGACAGGGAAACACCAGGAGACGCCAGCAACTGAGATCAGGCAGTGACACTACACATGGGACTCAGCTGTGTATTTGGGTCCTTAATTGGGTTCACCTCACAGTTAGACTGTGTTGACACCTTGGGACAAAAAATGACTGCCTAAATCAAAGTACCTACAAGTACCCCAGTCCCGTGCAGCTGTGCAGCACCACTGTCTCCTTCCCACACACAACGACTGAGGGCACTCAGCTAAAATGGGGTGGTCACTTCCATGCCACAATTCCAAGCTAACCCACAGGCAAAAATGGTGGAGTGTCCTGGAAATACTTGACATGGTTCCACAGCTCACCCTTGCTTAAAGGGAAGTGGTACAAAAGCCCCTGTTTGCACAAGGAAAACGTGGGTCAGAATGGATAATTTAAGCACAGATGCCTAGTCATCAATTATATGCATTTAATTCTTTCTAAACTTTTATGTGACAAGGCAACATTTTTTAAAAGAATACTTAATATTATAGCATGAATCAGACTTTGTTCTTACCGCAGAGCACTGAAATGTGATGGGCAGTGAGAAAGTGTAAACTGTGTTTTAATACAGTTCATGTAAAGATTTCAGCATGTCATCAATGCCAGCTACCTCCCCTGGGGGCAGATATGAAGCCCTGTCTAGTGCCACTCAACCAAAGCCATACCACGTTATAAAGCAAGCATTAATTACATTAATTACAATTAAACAATCCCACCTTAAACCTCTGAGGCTGATGAAACTGTATCGTTGCCTTTTTCTGGTCAAAATCCTTCTTCAGCTGCATGTAATTGACTCTACCTTCTTTATTTAAAACCTTCTTTTTGCCATTCACACACCTGCAGACGTTTACATCTCGCCCGTAGTACAGGCCCTGGCTGCACAGCTCCTTCAAGTCTGGCAGCTGGAACAGGGACTGGTAGTAAGCAGCCACCAGGGCATCATTCCTCTGAACAAGCAGTGGCTTCTGCTCCCAGTACTCCCTGAAAAACACCTCTTCTTCAACGGGAGAGATCAGGCTCCTGAAGAGGCTGTCGGGGCTCTCAAAACTAAGGACCGACGGAGAAGCAGCTGTGTCCAGCTTGGGTCGTTTACACTGTGCTGGTGTCTCCTTTGCCACATCAGCAATCTTCCCTCCTTTCTTGGGCATCCTCCTGTGCAAGAGGAGAGAGACCCAGAACAGTCAGCCAGCAACACAACCTCGAGAGCTCAGGGGCCCAGAGCAGCAGCTCCTGCCTCATCCAGTGGGATATCAGAGCACACTGGGAACAGCTGTGGTTTCAGGGGCTCACTGATTCCTCCAAGCAGGCTTCCAATCCACTCTCAAACCTCAGCAAACTCCAGAGGGCTCTGCTGGGAGCCACTGCTCCCAGGAGCTCAAACCCCACAGCTGAGTTTATCCTAAAGAACATGTGATGAAGCCCAGTAGATTGTTGCCAATGCAGGAACCCGCTCACACAAAGAACCTGTGGTCAAGGGGTCTTGTGTAGCAAGAGCTGCAAATTATTAAAAAAAAAAATCAACTCAGCTTTAAGGGATTTAGTGGCAACATGCAGAGGGAGGTGGAGAGAGGGTTCAGGATCAGAAACTTGTATTGTTATTACACTTCCTTGAACAGTAACAGTTTACAAAAGAAGGATCATTGTTAGGCCTTTCTGTTGATGCTATGTAATCACTAAATCTACAAGTTTAAAACTTGTAAAACTTACCGGTTTAAAAACCAAAATGCCAATACTCTGATTTGATTTCTGCCAAGCTGTCAAACTTTGTGGTGTATGTAGAATAAAAATAATTCTTTCCTACAAGTACAGACATTTAATTTTAAAGCTGAAAGTCATTCACTTTGTTTTTCCAAGTACACAGTATGTTGTGTACAATTATGCAAGAATAAAAAAGTTAATTCACAAATGGTTTAGCTGCCAAGTTCTCAGGAAAGATAAGGCACAAATTGAGTTAACAGTAGGCCTGTACTGTGCAGACAGACTTGCCTCGAGTCTGCTCCAGCATTTCCTCCCCCAGAGCAGCAGAAGCCTGCCTGAGAAGCTGAGCTAAGCATCCTGAGGATGAGGCAGCTCCAAGCCCTGGAGCAGCACAGCCTGGCAGCCAGGTCTGGGCTGGCCAGCTCAAACTGACTCTAGGCACATCTGAGCAAGTTTGAGACGCAAACCCATGAGGAGTCAGAACATGCTGATGCTTTCACTTCCGAGTAAAAATGGCAGCTTTACTCCCAATAGAAAATGCTATTAATGTACTGAGATGCTTTTAATTACACAGATCCCTTATTCTGAAACTTAAACTCCAGTTCTGGCATTTCCAAGCCGCACTAACTTCTCCCTGCAGCAGGACACCCTGCTGATCCCCCAGCTCCTGGGCAATGCTTCATCAGCAGTCCCTCATCAGTGGCCTGTGGTCACCTGTGTCCTGCAGGAGGGAATTCACATCACCACCTTCCCGGCAGGATGGACATTCCCAGCAGCAGGAAGCTACTGTTCTACATGAAGCAAGGGAATGCTTTAAAAAAATAAAGACTGAAAATTAGTCCCTGGTTGACACCAAGATCTGAAGATGCTGTTGGCACTAAAATCTAAAACTGACATTCCCCAAATGTCAGGAATATAAATGTAACTAACCGTGAACTGATAGTTTTGAATTCAGACCTAAATCCATCATATCAACCTCTCAGCTCACTCACACTGATCTAATGAAATTAAATTCAGATATGCACTGCTCACAGAATTCTGTTTCATTTACACCATGTGCTTTTCTGTAGTGTTTTGTTACTTATTACAACTGTAACCCCACAGAATCGTTTGGGTTGGAAGAGACCACCTGGCAGAAACCCCCCGCCATGGGCAGAGACATCTCCCACTAAAGCTGTTTGGTCAAAGCCTTATTCAGCCTGGCCTTGAACACTTCCAGGGATGGGTCTGCCACAACTTCTCTGGGGAAGCTGTGCCAGGGCTTCACCATCCTTACCAGAAAAACCCTTCCTTACATCTAACCTAAACCTACCCTCCTGCAGTTTGGTGATCATCTTGGCGGCACACTCTGGACTCTCTCCAACAGGCCCTTCCTGTGCTGGGGACCCCAGAGCTGGACGCAGGTGGGGTCTCAGGAAAGTGGAGGAGAAGGGCAGGGCGCCTTCCCTCGTCCCGCTGCCCACGCTGCTCTGGGTACAGCCCAGGACGCGATCGGCTCCCGGGGCTGCGAGCGCACATGGCCGGCTCAGGTCCCCTTTCTCACCTCCCCACACCCCCGCGTCCTTCTCGGCAGGGCTGCAGCAGGAACCGAGCAGCAGAAGGGGCCCGTTCCCACCTCACTCGGGGGCAGCTGCTGTCCCCAGTGTCGCCGGTGCCACTCGCACACAGCGTGTCCCCGCACGGCCCGGGACCCGCTCCCTGGGAAGCAGCGGGAATACAGGCAGGCACGGCGGCTCTGGGGACACACACGGCGGATCTGGGGACACCCGGTGGCTCTGGGGACACGCAGCCACGCTGTCCCCGCCGCCGCCATCCCTCCCCTTCATTCCCTTCCCTTTCCCGCAGCCGCGCACTCACCCGGCGGGCGGGAGGGAGGGACCGGCGGCGGGGCCGGGCGGGATGGGATGGGATGGATGGGCTCGGATGGGATCACACCGGGACGGGGCTGGTTTGACCCCCCCCGCCGCAGGATGTGCCCGGTGGAAGCGAGAGGCGGTCGCTGCCGCGCTGGGTGTCACGGGAGGAGACGCTTCCGGGCGGCCAGTAGGAAATACGGCGCTATTCCAGCGTTACTCCTGCGCGTATTCCAACGGGAACGCAACAGTAGCTCTGCTGAAGTTATTCAGAGGATTAAATTTTACTTCATACACACAGCAGTATCTGGGCTTTAGCTGCGCGATCTTTTCCTGGACCAAAATCCTGTTCCAGAGTCCCCCTGAGGCTCCCTCAAAGAAATCTTCAGAATCCTCACGGAACATATAAAAATTTCCAGAAATATTTGAGTTACCTTTACTAAAGAGGCCTGTTCATAGTTTAGTTTACATTGGCTAATGATATCAGAAAAAAATGTTAGGTAGGCTTTGCTAAAGCTTTGTAATTGTGCACTGGTAGTTTGAAGAATTATAAAACTTTTAAGAATGAAGAAGTTGTCCAGCCTTAAAAGTTTGCATCACCTACACTAACACCCACAGGATGTTTTCTTACTGCAGATGGGTGTAGCAGCAGATGCTAAAAATAGTGAGACCACATCCTGCACCTCATCTGGTCACAGAAATCATGACAAGCTGTTATTTCTGCTCCAAAAATCCACAAAGTACCTTCAGCAGAACTGCCTGAATGCCATGAGGATGAACACTCACACAAATATGTATTTACACGATGCCTGTGGTGCTTTAACTCGCAGTAAATGTTGTGGGATATAAAACCCACACATGGGACTGGCTGCAGAACCAGCAGGAATGGGAAATACTCGTGAGTACCTTTTTAAAGACTTCCGTGCTGGTCTGCAGAGACGAAGTGACTGAAAGTATTTATCACCGTACCTGTCAGGAAGTCAACACACACTTCAGAGGAGGGTCATGGGAGCTGTAGGCAGCCCTCTAGCTCCCTCTAGACAAGGAATAATTCGTTTAAATACTGTTTCTTATCTTTTACTATTTATACAAGCAATAGATGTTTTTAGCATAATTTATGCTGATATCACCCCTGTCACTGCATTAAGAAGATAAAAATTACAAGCTTCCACCTGTGGACCAGTTTGCCAGGCAGCCTACACAGCGCTTGGGCATGCTGTGCTACAGGTCTGCTGCAAATCCTGCAAGGAATCTAGAAAAGGGAACTGATTTGGAGTATTTTTTCTGTGGGAGGCTGAGGCTTCGCTGTTGGCTACAGCGAAGAGCAAATACTTCTTCTTGTGAGGCAGATTTAAAAAATGTGAAAACAATGATGTTATATTAGTTCATGAGAAAAGTTTAGAAGACACATCACACATCTGGAGCAGCTCGACGGGATCTTCTCAGGCAAACTGGAACATCTGTGCAGCATGCCTCATAATGGCAGGGCAGGAACAGGGCTGTGGTGGGGTATTTTTATACACAGCTACACTGTACATTTGCTCAGCTTGAGGTCTGGTGCGCTGTTACTGTTGCCAAAGCCTGTGTGTCCTTTGGCTTTGCATTCCCAGCATTGTCATTCCTGGTATGGTTCTGCTTTCCATGACAGGATTTCCTGGAAAACTATCAAAGCTGTCTCAGCTCTGACACATTTGTTTGGCAGCGATCTGCCCCCCTCACTCCGTGAGATTTCAGTCACTCAGCAGGCACTGTGTCACCACTTCTCCAGCTCTGGAACTGGGAGCTTGACAAATGCAGCTTTTTGAAAAAGTAAGAGATGTCACCATGCTCTGAACAGACAAGATGGGAGCAAGAAAAATAAGTCAATTAAGTAAATTTAAAAAAAATTAACTAAGTAAATAAAGAAAGAAACCAGAGAGTGATTTAGGCTTCCAAATTTATTCCCACTTCCTTGACCAATAAACTTGACCAAGCAGTGACCAAGCACTTATCTTGTGACACTTTTTGCCACCACAAATTACCATTTTGAACTCACCTTGTAAGTATAAACTCAGCTCATTAAATGACAGATGAACCCAAGGAATTTAGTGGAAAATGCTCCTTATTTGGGTAACTTGCAAAAGTAATCTTGGTTCTTTTCTGGAGCTGTGATCACTTTTTGTGTGTGTCCCTGAACATCCTTAATTCAGCCGCCTTAGCCTGAACCTAAGGATATTTCCACGCAGGATTCATCCGAGACTGACAGGTTTCCTGTTTGGCACAGCTGTTTCCTTTTATTTCCTGGAACTGTGCTGGGGATCACTGCTGCAAGGGGCAGATGCAGCTTCTCCTCACTGGAACATTCAATCTCAAAAGCCAAAGGGAGAGGGAGGGAGGCAAAACCCCAAGTTCACGTGCAACATAAAGCAGAAGAACCGAAGGCGTGGTTGGTTTGTTCTCTTGACAAAATTGTCTAAAATCTCTGTCTCAAAGCCTGTGTTTCTAAACCAAAGGGTTCTGCAGAAAGCAGGGGGTTACAGCAGGTCTAAGGGAGGCACAGGTGTGTGGGTGACACATGAAGGGCACAGCTCGTGCTGGGGATGCTGCTCATCCACCTGGGAGTGGCTGCAAGTGGACAGGGTCTGGGACATTGTTCCTGTGCTGCCTCAGGGACTGGTGAGCAAGATTTCTCCAAAAAAAAGACTCCATGGAGAGTCATGGACAGCTGACAAGGGTGAGGGGTTTTCTTGAGGTGTTGTTGATACACAATCTACAAAGCCCCATCAGCCTTGCTTCCTGCTTTCTGCTGGTCCCTACTGCACTGCTAAGCCATAATTTTCCCCCTGGTTACCTTCCAAGGGCAGAGGCTGCTGAGGTGCACACAGGTTGCCCAGGAAAATTGAAATGCAGGAGTGAAACAAGGACAGGAGCTATCCCAAGGCTATCCCAAGGCAGTTGGTGCTGACTGCTGACCAAAACGGAGCACAGAGAAGAACAGAGAGGCTGATTCAAGAGTAAGGATCTGAGTGCAGGCAGAGACAGGGCAATACCTCAGGTGGGATCTACTGGCTGTTCAGGGGGTGACAAAGGGCTCCTTAAGTGAGCAAAGAGCTCCTGTGCTACTGCAGCGGAGCCTGTGCATGGGATCACCCCAAGGAAGCACTGCACAGTCCAGCTGGAAAAGAACCTAGACATGTGAGAGCCTTTCATGAAGAGTTTTGCTGCTGACCAAACCAGCCCAGGTCTGATGCAGAAGTCTCTTTTGGAAAATTTTAACCTTTTCCTCTACTGTGGTTGCATTGTTTTTGAAGTATGATGCAACACTCATACACAAAATAATGTCTGGCTTATAAGCATTTTTGTTCATATGTACAAACCCCAGTAAAAAAAGTTGAACACAATATATACACTGGGAAATATAATCCTGGAATACGTGTCAATAACGTGATTGTTCTGTAAAATAATCCTGCCCACATTTCCCTTCAGGGATCTCTTCCTCTTCAGGCGAGGTGTGTCGGCATTGGAGATGTTGGTTTGACTTGCCCTGGACTCATTCTCCTCACAGGGGTCTGGGAAGGGAGTCATGTCCATGTCCACATCCGTGTCATGGAAGCAGCCATCGAAAGCCATCGCTTGCACCGCATCCATGCTGTACATTCCTGAAGCCTGGCAACAAAGGAGAGTCACTCTCTGTCTAGCAGGAGCCACTTTGGCAAATTATAAATGAATAAAACAGAAAATAAAGAAAGCTTTCCCTTCAGTGTTGCTGTCTCCGTGGAGAGCATGTGGAGAACAGTATGGCTCACAGGATGGCTCTCTGTGGGGCCCGCCCCCTCGAGCGGGACATGAGCAAGGAAATGTCAGCAAACGTCATAAAACACACTTGTCTGCCTGATTATTGCCAGCTGCTGGCTGGCAATTTGTGCCTCGGCTTCTGAAATAAAAATCAAACTCTCTCTCTCTCCTGTAGGTCTCTATTGCTGGAGTTGTGGGAAATTACTTCAAACATTTCTGGGAGTAGTTTTTTGATGGGATTATCAAATCATGTGAGCAACATATGCGTCCTTTCTGTGTTCTTCCCCTCATGATATCCCAGCAAACGAATTTACAGAGGGGATATTCTTCAAGCAAAGGTTTTAAGCGAGAGCTTCACAGAAAGCAGATGTTTAACTTGTGTCTGTTTCTGCTTCAGGCACACTTTTCTAAAAATGACCTTGTCATTCATCTGGTCTTGGGACAAAAAAGAAACAGGAAACAGGGAGGAATATCATAGGAGGGCATGCTGAAGTCTATTTCAGAGACAGGAAAAATACCTTGATTGATAGGTATTAGAGAAGAAAAGGAAGGTTACCTTCTGTTACCTTCCCTCAAGGGGGGAAAAAGGGAGCAACAAAATATCACTAACTTTGCCATAAGGAAAGGGACAGAAAACACAGACCTTCTCAGAATCTCAGAGAGGAGGACACTGTCTCCCTTCAACCACGTTTAAAAAAAAAGTAAGATACAGAGTGGAGACAGAGATTCAGAGATTGTTACTGTTCTGTTAGAACAATGGTGTATCAGGATTATTCTGTGGCTTCCACTATGCTTTCAGAAGGCTACAAAACACAGAGGGTTGTACCTTGCCCCTTTTTTTGAGTTGCTTTCTCTCTTCAATTGTGGTGAGATAGTTCACTGCTGCATACTCGATGACTGACAGGAAGACAAAGAGGAAGCTGATCCATAAATACACATCCACAGCTTTTATGTAAGACACTTGAGGCATTGAGGCACTTACTCCTGTCATGATGGTCGACATTGTCAGCACTGTAGTTATACCTGCCAAGAGGAAAGAGAGGTTATCACAGAACTGGCCAGCTGGTTGTTTAGCTCATCACCACTGCTTGGACAGCACAGCTTTGTGAGGCCCCGTGATTGACACCCCCTTTAACTTCCTCACACGGGCTCTGAAAAGTGGAGTGAACCACGAAGGGCCCATCACACACAATACTGAGAGCAGTGAATCATCTCTCTGCTCAGAATGGTCACTGAGCAGCATAAGGAACACACTTCTGTGACAGCTTTGGGCACTGCCACACATGAGTGAAAGCAAGTTTGTGGTCATCCCTCACTTGCCAGAGCCAGAGTCATCACTGCACATTTTCTTGTCCAGGAGAATCACTAAAGAACCATCATTTTCCCTCCCAACCATTTCTCATGAGAACATATATCAGCCTGTATGTCCCTGTCATAATTCCATGGCTCTCTAAAAACAATCCAGCATAAAAATGCTACAGCCACTGAAACTCAGAAAAAAGTTATTGCTTACTTCAGTGTGACCAGAATTTCACCCTCATCTTTTCAATCTCTGCTCTTACATCAGCTATTCCTCTCATTTTGGTTTGCTCCAGCTCAGGGGAAAAAAAACAACACCCAACTCAGGCCCTGTTTTTAAAGAAATCAGTGTAACTCTGGAAGTGAGAACATCTTGGCATCTGTGAGACAGCACTGTCAGCTGGGTCTCTGTAGCTCTTCTCCAGTTCTACGCTAATTCAAGTCCACTGGAACACGCAAGAGTTTTCCCCCTCCTTTGCAGGTTCCTTAGGTTGAAAGATGGAGTTTGAAATACACCATATAAGAGGAAATCAATTTATTTAATATGTATATACTCTAGGCTAGGGAGCTAGGTTTATTAAACTTGGTTGTTAAAGTTTGCTATAAATTATGTATGATTATGCTAATGAAATGTGCTTTATTCATAGAACTCCTGATGCATAACCTTTGTACATACATAAAGAACATGATCAACAAAACAATCTCGACAACATTAAAAATAGCCTAAGAATTAAAAAGGTATTTTTAAAGATTAAGTTAAATTTCTTCTAAATGAAAGGAATTGGTAGATGCATTAATAAAAGTAGGTAGAAGGTATCATAATTTGCTTACAGATTAACAAATAGGTTTATATCTCATTAATTAATAACTTTAGACTATGCCAATAGAAAGGGACCTGAGTGGCTACAGTCCTATTTTTCCTAGATTGATACAGTTACAGAAAAAATTGAGGGTTTTTTCACTTGTTTAAGAAATATGGCAACATGCAGTTGGCTTCTGGGACCAGCATCAGTGAGAAGAAAGAACAGGAGCTTCTTTATTTTAAACTGACAACTGTAGGACTCAAGTGCATTATGGTTGCATTAGATATCTTAACAAATTCCCATCAGATCTTCAGAGATCCTAAGTCTTGAAAAAATGTACTCATTCCAAGGCCCATCAGCATTATATTCACAATGAAAACAGCCTTGAAATGGCATCCACTGATTCACCACTGAGAAAAAAAATAAACTTCTATAAAAAATAATGTATGTATGTATGTTGTCATTTTCTCCTGAGCTGAGGGGTTCAGAACTTACTTTTTGGCTTCTACAGGAGACTGTGTGCCTTGCACAGCTAGGACACCAAAGCAAACATTTCTAAGGTGCCCAGCAATGAAAGGCTTTGCCACACAGGCAACTGGTTCCAAGTTGGTAGGAAGATAACAAATGTTTCTTGAGAAAAAGAGCTGCAGAGCTTTTCCACAGATTGTGCTACACCTAAAGATCCATGGGTTTGGGAAGGGATCTGAGTGCCTGCTCCTACCTGTTACTTTGCTGGGAAGAGGGAAGGAAAACACAGGTTTTGCAAGTTAAGTAAAATTCTGCATCAGGAAATCTGCAGAATCATCCCTTTCTTGCTTCTGTGGTGTGGGAGCTGTTTCCAAATATAGCAAAGCCAGTCTGAACAAACATTCCCTTTCCAAATGTGGAGACTGACTACAGGTAATGATGGCAGTGGTAATAACAGTGTTTTTCAGGCAATTACCTGATATTCTTGCTCATGTCCTGTGTAAATAAGAAGCTAAGGTAACTCCAAACCTTCCCCTCTCCATTGTATACTTCCCAAAGAATATACAGTAAGGATTTACCTAAGGACACCCTGGCAGGAACGGCTCTTCTGTCAATCCAAAATGAAACCCAAGACAGCATCACCATCAGCATGGCTGGGAAATAGGATTGTAGCACAAAAAAGAAAATATGTCTGCGGAGTGCAAAGTTGATAAAAAGTCGATTGTACCAACCTATTGGGAAAAAAGGGAGAGGAAGAGGTCAGGGAAGAAGAGAAGAGAGCTGTGTTAATTGTGACCTATGTTTGCTGGCCCCTCCTTCTGGCAGGAGTGCTGCATCCACAGCGGGAGCAGTAAATGCCTCAGAAAACTTGTCACTACCTTAGTTTCACTCAGTGCTTTACACCCTGTCCATCCTCCCTCATTTATGGGAGTGAAGCATCATAGCTGCATGTATAAAATACTCTGTTACAACTGAGGCTGGGAAATTGAAAGAATGAAACAGATTGAAGTGAAACTGCCAGGAGAATACAGACAGGATACAATCGTCCGGTGACACCAACACCCTGCCTTCCCTGAAAAGCAGCCTGCTACAAATACCTGACAAGCAGCAGCCCTTCCTTCCCTTTTTTTATCTTTTTCTTTTTGGTCGGAGCCGCCTGCCGGCCGGCCGAGCACTCACTTCAGAGGACAGGGTGCCATCTAGTGAATTTTGGTTGCCATCTAGTGAATTTTGGGGCATGCTCTGCCTGTGCAGCACTACTTCTGTGCTGTACCTCCTGTCATGGCAGCGAAACCAGGTTACAGTGAGGTGAAAAGGCAAAAGTGGATGGCTGCACAGCAACCGCATGTCCAGGACAGACAGAGGCATCTGTGAGCCCGTGTTGGAGCAGTCCTGCCATCACAATGAGCGACTCTACAGAAAAGAACATGTCAAAATGAACGCCAAATAATATTAAACATTCTATTGTGTTTTCTGTTGTGGAGAAGGTTTTTTTTGTTTGTTTTAAAGATTATTGTCGCTAAAATGGATTTAAATTGTTGCTCCTCTGGAGGTCTGGGAACTCCAAAAGACTAAACACTACAGGTGTTGTTCTGAGATTCACAGGAAAGGATATGCAGAACCTGAGATGCGGAAAGCTGCTTTGTGGCAATGGCACTCCCATTAGAGTGGTGCTGATTATTCTCCACTATCATTTACATGGAGGGTAAATTTGCTTCCAACAAGAAAATAAATAAGAAAAACCAAGAGAAAGTGGATCCTCCTGAGCGAAACAAAACCTCAAAGCCCAAGTGTAAGTCTACAAAGGACTGCATTCTGATTAACAGGTATGCTACAAGCCTTATTCAGGTACTTCCCAGTGGTCCCTGTGACTTACAAAAAGTCTTTCCTTTTACTTTTATGCTGCTGAATAAGCTCACCCTCAGAACCTCTGCATGTTACGTGTCAAGCAGTTACACTTTGCAAAGTCAAAGATGCTGTGAGGGTGCTGCAAAGCCCTGGGTGCGGGAGCACACAGCTCTGTTTGCTTGTGTAAGTGTTTTTTGATGAGAATTGCAAGGCAGGAAGGAGCCAGCTGAGCTCCTGGAACCCAGTTTGGTGGAAAATACTCCAGTCTCCTTCTTGCAACAAGGACAAGTTTGATGTAGCTCTCAGCAAGGCACAGTTATGGTAGCAGGGTATCACTCGCCCTCCTCTCACACAACAGTGGCTCCTGAAAGATGAAGCTTAGTTCTTAGCTCATCCCGGAGCAGGAGATAAGGGTGAAGAACCTTATCAAACTGTGGATTCCTCACTGCTTAGGCTGCATCATAATTTAAACTGGAATTTCTGCATCCAGTATCAACCACTGCAAACTTGAATGGCCTTTCTTTGAATGCAGGAAGAAAATCGCCTGTAAATAAAATACACCAAATAAATCTATCAGCTGCCTTCCTGTACGGCTTAAAAGCTTTTTTTCCAAAGTGTTGTGCACTTCATCATATTAAATGGAATAATTTCTCTTTTATTCATCTGTTTAGATATAAAGGGCAATATCCAAATTGAAATTAATTGATTCAGACTGTAAAGTACAATAGCAAGAGTGCTGATTTCTCTGTTTAAAAACACATGGTTAGACTGCTTACATAGAGAAGTGTTTCAAAATTTATAATTGCATGTAAAAATACAAGGAAAAGAAAACCCATGAAATCAAGACTACAATAAACTCCTAAAGCTTTGTGCAGTTTGCCAGAAAGTATAGAGCAAGATCTACAGGGAGAAATAAAAACCTGTCTGGGACAGATTAACCTAAATTTAAACTATGTAGCACTGACATAAAGGGATTTTTTCCCTGCAACTCTATGTATAAACAAGGAAAATTAAGCAAACCATGAATTAGATCTGAATAGGTAATAAATGGTCTCATATGAAAATTCTCAAGTTAGTAAGCAGACTTTTAGTGACATTACATAGCTCCAAAAATGAGGGTATTTTAGCCAATAAAACACGCTGGAATTCCTCGTTTGCTTTCTAGTATCTGACCCTTTAGGATTTCTGTTTTCAAGCTTTTCTATATAGGCAGGACATAAAGATGCCTGTAAATTCTACACTCCAATAGCTTTCAGAGAAGCACCACAATTTTGCAAGAGCTCATAACAGCATGTATTTGGTTATTGTGCGGTTTTTTTCAAGTTCTTAATGCCAGATACGAAGTCCCAAGTATTATTATGGCCTTTTTCTCCTAAAATAAGATCTTACATTGGTAATGCAAAGAGAACCAAGGCCCCAGACTCACAAGACCTCATTTTAACTGATCTCTCAGCAGCCACAGTCATTTGTTAGCAAAGAATTTGAATGTGAAAAACATTCTGCATGATTTTATCCTGTGCTTCTCTCTTCTGAGGAGAGGGGCTTACTATACCAGTACTGCTGTAAAAGGCAAGTCCACTGGAAGCACTGAATTCCTCAATGAAGAACTGGGAGAGGGAGATGTGCTCGTCTGTGCTCAGGGACTTGTTGCCGTGTTTCCAGTACAACATCAGATCATCTTCGTTGTATGCGTCTATGGGAAAGTAGAAGCTGAAGTTACAAAGTTACTGAGGTAAATCACTTCTTTCCTTTCTCAGGGAGAGGAGACCTCTCAACCAATCTGGAAAAACCCCCAAGAGACACTTTTTTACACCAATTTGTCAGTTTGTTGACATGAAAGAAGTTTGCAAAGACCACGTTCCACTTTGTTCGCAGTGCAGCCCCATCCTGTGCCCTGCCAGCAGCTTACAGCTGAGGCAGGGGTGAAAAAGCAAATGCTTCACAGTAACACAGGCACCCATTTTCATTTTTCCAACAGGCCAAATATTTGCATTTTATTTTACTTTTAATGTGCACTTTTTTTTTTCCCTCAGGAAAAAACCCCTCATGCTTTTTGACAGATTTTTTAGATTTAGGCCCGAAATATCAGCCCAGTAGAAATAAAGCAGGGTGCATCATGGTTTTTCTACCTTCCCAAGGCTCACTGAGTTCTGGAAAGATCCCAAACTGCCTCCAGTTCAATATACACATGCTGAAGGGTTCAGGTCACACATCAAAACAAGTGGAAGAGGTATTATGAATGAGAGGGAGTGCTGGCAAGAATGCACATGTGAAGAACAATTCTGAATTAAACTTACAGCTTTCCAGTTCCAAAGAACAGTTCTGTGTGTCCAGAGGAAACCTACTGAAATCCATGAAGCACATAGCAGAAACCGTTATTCTGCAGAAAGGAACAGAAAAACAGAAATAAAATTAAAATTTTCACACTTCCCTAGCTGTGCAGGCATCTTAGTGAGATCCCCAACCAATCTGCTGTTTAGAATCCTATTGACTGAGGTTTTTTGCCCTTTTAGATGCTTTTGAAATAGCTTCATGATGGTGAGATAAAATTAAATCAGTGAGAGATCGTCTTTTTTTAAATATAAATGGTCATTATTATTAAGTACGTTACCTTTGATTTTTAAACCCTATATCAGCCTGATCCTTCATTAGCCTTTCACAGATTTTGATTTGAAATTTTTCACTTATGAAGATTAACAAAGGGAGTTCACATTTCTTAGACTTGATTTCTCATAGACTGAAGTAGATAATATTACCAATTAGAGCAAATATTATTCCAAGTGCTATTTTCCCAGCTAGAATTGTTATAATATTTAATTGCAAAGAGATTAGCTGCAATTTCTGAAAGCTTGCTCTCCTCTTAAATGAAACACTTTATCTTGTAAAAAGCTTAAGGAAATCCAGGTAAAGACTATTTTGCATTCCACCTGGTTTTCCACAAATGTTTAGAGGACAAATATCCCTTTAATAATATTTAATTAAAGAACAAAAAAAATTGAACTTGCTAGGGGCGGCAACTTAAATATGTTAAATATTGCCAAATTTCCCTTTCTTGTCACAGCTTGCATGTCATTTGATGGTTTAGTTCAGTTTTTCAGTTTTCCCCAAATGGAATCCTAGAGGAATTTCAGTGAGGGTTATACTGGTTATACAAGAGCCCTCTGAAAACTTGTGATCAGTAATCACACTGTAGTTGAATTTTTACAAGTGTAAGACTTTACTGGGTTGAAATGAGATCCTAAGAGTGGGACATGCAAATTGACTAAAGGACCAGGGGAACAATAAGAAAAGAAAGACTATTTTAGCAACAAATCTGGATTTTTGTTTCACTTTGATTCAATAAAATCCTGGATGCCAGGTACTGAAGAAAAGCTGTGAAATATGCAGATTTATTGCACATAAGTATTTGGAATATAATCTACTTACTGCATGTAAAACTGGCAGTACCAAAAGGGGTGTTTTAAGGAACATCTGAGGAACATTTCCTGCTTCTCACTTGGAGAATCACTGATCTGATCTTTAGTGGAGGGGTATAGTTCCTCTAATCCCTCCATCTCTCTCAAGAATCATGGAAATTAATACAGCAATAAAATGCACACCTCACCTCATTGCTCCTTACTGTCAGTGTGATTCTTGAGCATACACTAAAGTGGTGTACAGGTGGTGTTGTGAGGGTTTCTGCATGTCCACATGAGAGAGGAGATAAATTCATTAATTTCTGGAACAATTATTACACAGCCACAACCTCAAATGCTTCCATAAATCTTCAGACTGCCCAGACTGGATGAAATATCACCTCTGTGCACAGGGCTAATTAGTAACAAACTGGATTTCTGCAATGCACAGACCTCAGGCTCCTTACTCAAAAATTCCTCAATTAAAACTATTTCTGCCACATCATCCAGATCTCCTTCATAAAGCAAAGCAGTAACGTGCAGATGGAAGGCAGGCACATTACGGACCTTGCTATTCCAGTTCTGGAACTGCTGTTCCACTTTCCAGCTCCTTTTAGCCCCACGCCACTGCTGGTATCCGCACCAAGAATCTGCTCTCTGTGCCTGCCTAGAGCCCTGATTTGTATCACTGCATGTTTACAGGGTGAAAATAGCTGAGACAGATTTAAAAGAATCAGGAAAAAAGAATAAAACAACTGAAACCATGGTCTTTTCTTTGCTAATAATTTTGGGCTTTACTGTACTCATTAGCAATACTGCTGGAGCTACTGGCAATGAATTAACACTTGATAAACTCCCCTGACAGGAACAATATCTGAATGACAGAAAAAATAAATTGTCAATCCTAAATTTATTTTCCCACCGGCACACTGGTCACAGTATCCCATTCTGTGCTACCAGGGGATTAATGCCAGTCCAGTATGAGAATCTTAACTGCAAGTATTTCCAGTAATTTCAATTACAGCCACTACATGATAATTGCAGTCATGGATTTCTTTAGGGAAGGGCATTTCCTCACCTGAGGCTGAAGAGGACGTTGCCATCAGGGTACACTCGGAGCATGATGTTTTCCACAGTTGTATCATGGATGAAGGATCTTTTGGAGTGCACAAAAAACACGTCAGGCACCCAAATCTTCTTTATCAGCCGTCCATCGAAAGTCATGCTTTTGTTTTTGTTGCTACGGAATGAGAGTCTCTCATCCTTCCAGTAGTGTCTGAGATATAAAGTCATTGTGAAGTCCTTTGTTTCATTAAAAATAAAAGGAGACAATGCATGTTTTAGGCAAGGGCAACAGAAAACACTACAAATTAAACAATTAATGCAAAGGACCAATTTCTTCTCTGGACATTATCGAACGATCCTTAATGAGAGGAATCAAGCACCACTCAATGGGTTTGAATGTGACTATTACTGAGGGTTAGAAAGGTAAAATTGAGGTTATTTACCCTGTCACTGGTGTCTGAGTCTGAGGTTCAGATTTCATTTATCTTTAGATAAAACTTCTACATATTTCAGTGGTCTTCTGGATTGGACCAGCTGTGCAATAATAAAGAAGCTCTAAAATCAACCAAAGGTATATGGAAAAAATGTTTCCTCTGGAAACCTTCACAACCTTTTCCAAGAATGGACTGTGGTTCCTTTAAGGTTCCTTTACAAAGGGATTACTTTGAGTTCTTCATGAACACTAGGTCAGTTTTTAAAATCCATTAATCTGGACATCTTGTAGAAATATTGTACAGGGGTTAGATTTGTACATTCATTAATTAAATGTATCATAAAGAAACAATACAATTAATATCATAAGAGTAAGCAATTAGATTTTACAATAATTACAATAACTACAGTATTTTTTAATATAAAAGATTATTACAAATATTTTATCATCCTATTTAGATAAACAACATGACTGCAAATACACATGTGGGAAGAGATGGAGAGGATGCTGCAAAGCCAGTATGAGCTTCTGCACAGCGTGACTGCTCTGTGTTCTAAATTTTGTATTATTAGGCAGATATCATTTATCTCAGTAGAACAAGTGCTTCTGATAAGAATACTGTGAAGGGACTTAGATCTTCCCCTGTAATGTGATTTTATGGCCCTGTAACATGATTTTATGATTTGGGTAGGTTTGTGAAGGAGTGCAAGAGTTCATACTGACATTATTAGTGACAATTCAGGCTGAGGAATGAACAGCCTGCAGTCTGGTGCTGCAGGCCTGAACTGCAGGGAGGTGTGTCCTTCCCAGGACCATTTCTGGAACTGATGTTTCTGTTCCCATTTGTTATGCTCACAGCTCCACTCACACCACAGTTATAGAATATTCAGATTTGCATAAGCAAAGGAAGTAAAGGAGATGAAGCCTCATCATGTAAGGTGCAGAGTACTGAGAACTCCTGTGGAAGCCCAGGGTGTTGATGGAAGAGTTGGGATTTTCAAACCAGAGCACTGCCCACTCTGAGCTGTTCCTCTGGCCCAGGGAGAAATTCAACATTAACTCATTTAAATGCATGCTTCAAGGCAAGGATGTGCTCTTTAGGGTTTGCTCTCTTTAACCACATTATTCTATCATCCATCTGGATGCTTCTGAACCCCTTGTATTTCTACTGAAATCCGTTATTCCACTTCTACTCACCATGTCCACTTCAGATATGCTGTCAATGCTTTCCACCTGCACATCAATGCCCACAGGTATTGGCGACCCTGCATGGGAACAGGAAGAGGGATGAGGAGCAAAAATTCCTATTTTTAAAGGGAAGACTGTGCAGCACCAGCAGCATACAGAGAGTACTCCAGCCCAGTATTTACCACAGGCTTACCACTTCAGGACACTGAATGATAAAAGGCAACAAAGTAAAACCTGATGCTAAACAGTTTTGAACATAAGCACAAAATCTTCAGTGACCTTTCTGCAGCCAGACTGTTGCCTTGTGCTCTGGCCAGTTTCAGTCTATCTCATGGCCAGGGTCTGCTATGTACCCTCCCCCCCCGCCACAGTATCGGTTCTCCACCCCACGGAGGGCTCTGTATTGCATAATCCTACACAAATCCCGCCAAATTCAAACCTAGCACCCCTCCCCTATTGGATGTTGTACCCTCCCCCTGCCCCCTCGTGTTGGTATTTATGTATCTGTAACACGCTGTGCCAGTGCTTCCCCGGCACAATCCAGTGCTGAATAAACCATCTGGGAATGCCCCTCCGCCTTGTCTCTCCTTCTTCGGCGCGCCTGGACCATTGGTGGGTTGGGTGAACCCCTACAGGAACTTTGCCAGCCCACCCCTGCCTTGGAGCAGCCTGGACAGCCCCTGAAGCTGTGGATGGACGCTCGGTGCCCCCGGAACGCACCGCAGCACCACACCACTTGTTCTTGGCACTGCAGTCTGGCCAGCAGTGGCAGTGTCCTTATGATGCTAAAGCTTGTGAACCCCTTGGAGTGCTGTTCAGAACTACCACAGGAAAAAGCTGAGAAAATACATTAAATACATCAAAGATTGCAAAGCTTTCTTACCACTTCCCATGCTTATTCATGAACAACATACTTGTTATGACTCGTATTATCTTTAGTTACTGAACTACTTAAGGTTTGGTATAGTTATTTATGAAAAAAGAAAAGCTGTACACACTCTAATCATGTTCTGTCACTGTGTTGTGTATTTATTGAATGCATGCATTTTTAGGATGAAGTTACTCCAAATCAATTAAAAATTACAGCCAAATGTGAAATTATTTCCACTCTTTTCAGTGTGAAAAATTAAGAATGAAGGATCTAGTTCTACATGGGTTATGTCATTCCACTAATTGATTAATCACTTTCTTACAGGGGAGGAAGAGGGGAGTATGAATATATGCACAGAAACCCCCCGCCCCCCAAAGCATATTCTCCATTTGGCATGAAAATCAGTAGTAATTACTGTACAGGGGATTCCAAAAAAGCCAGTTAAAATATTTTTGAAGTACACATTTAAAATCACCTGTTAAAAATATGAATACAAGGAAGTCTGAACAGCAACAGCTTTTCTAACTTGTCTTTCTCTTGTCTTTTCCTTTTAGCCCTATCAAGCCAAAATAGTCCAGAAACATCACTCTTGTGATAACCAGCCACAATACCGTGTCCCTTTTTGGAATTATCCTTAAAATAGCAGCCTTCAAGGATTACACAGCTGCCTCCAGTTCTTACCAGTAAAGATCTTGAACTATTTTAGAGGTATTTTTAAATCTGGCTCTGTAATCTCTTGATTTTACTTGTCTTTTTTTAATGGGAAGCCTGCCCCTGCACAGAACAGATGAAGATGGATTGTGCATGGGAAAGCAAGGTAGGGTGTGCTCAGAGTTAGCACACCACAAAATATTTAGGCACTGACAAGAGCTGCGCTCTTTGGCTCAGAAATCATCTCTCTCTGAGAGGAACGCCCCCCTCAGCCTCTTGGCCAAAGCCCAAAATGAGATTCAGGACTCTAGACAGCAAAGTTTGTTAGTAGAACACCAGGCAGCTCCTTGGAAAATGCTGCTTCTTTTGGAAAATAGAGACAGCAAGAGACAGCTTTCCCAGAGGCTGGTGCACAAGAGTACCAATGAATATATTCAGCCAGACTCCTTCACACAAAACAATAAAAGTTTTTATGCCTCTCCTAAACCAGTTTTGCCCACTTCTTGCTTTTTCTTGATCACACCACACAAATACTTTACTTACACTACATACCAACCTGTACCAAACACTGGTACAGAAGTGCCTGGCTGTAATCTGAGTGGAGTCATCTTTCCTGTATTTCACTGAAATCTTGTAAATTAATGGGTTTAGACAAAGTAGAAGCCACTGGGGTATTTATACCTGATGTGACTGTTCACAAAACGCATTCAACACATCACTTAAATACAAACAACAATTTCTGTTGAATTATGTGGGTGGAACAGGAGAAGAGAGGAGCAGCTTTCAGTGTCACAAAAGCTTTTACCAGTTCCTGAGTCAAGGACAAACCTAAAGCAAATAAAGTTAAATGTCTACATTCAACATTCTTCAAGCAAACAAGGAGCTACCCACAAATCATATCCCAGAATCAGAGATTTGGCTTTCCAAGCCATGTGTCACGTGTAGTGAGGAAAAGGCTTTTTGTAGTGACAGCTGCTCCATGTGTGATGACAGCAGTTCTAATACTTCTTGGAATTTCAAAAATTACAGACAATTTCTTAACCAAACAAACATTATTCCAGTGTGAGCAAAATTTCCATCAACAATCCAGCTTCTCTGGTCAGATACAAAGGAACTGATCACGGAACTAGAAATCAGAGGCAACTTATGGTTATGTTGGTTGCATGCACACAAACTAAAGTGCCACTTATCCATAAATACACAGAGACACTTGACTCTTTGAAAGGACAGCTTGTACTGCATTGGGAACTCTTATAAAACCACATCAGTGGGGACAATGAATGGCATAAAGGAGACCAAACCCCATGGCTAGGAGAAATACAGTGAATGATTCTAAAATCAATTAAATAAAAAGGGAACTGTCACAATTAAATTTGTTTCTGATTAGGTAGAAATGCTGGAACTGTGAAACAGACTCCTTGAGAAGAGATTCCCGTTCTCTGTCTGAAAAAAGACAAAAGACCTTACTCATGACGCTTAAAGAGAAGAGTCTAGCATTCACCACAGAGAATTATTAAAGCACATCTCCTACCCCAGCCCCGACCTATTACTGACAGATCAGAGCAGCTGCAAGTATTTCCTTCCTATTCTGACTTTACTTGAACAACAAATGTAAGCAGATAAAGACACGAAACACTGTACATATAATGCAGCCCTGATCACTCACTCCAGTGTGCTGTTCCATTTTCTAATCTGGAGCACTTTTATATTGTTGTCACTAACACACCCCATGAGACACCTATTGGCCTCAGTCTGGTCTAATTCTTCTTGGTTCCTGGGAACATTTCTGTGTATGATTAAAAGTCAGCTCCACTAGAAGCAGGAATAATTAGCTGTTGGGAATAGGCTGCTGGGAACTGTAATTTCTTCTTCCCTTGGATTTGTTTTGTCACATGAGGATGTTTTTTAAAAAGACATAACTTCAGTAGGATTTGAAAAGGTTCCTAAACCAGCCAGAATAGGAAAGCAATTCATCTCCCTCTGTGTCTGCACCACAGCTTTCTCCCTGCTATACTGAGAATTTCAATCTCTGGCTGACCATCAGACAACAGCATCAAATTCACTTTAAAAAACAAGAGAGCAAAGCTGTGGTTTTTATTTCCCAGTTTGACAAAACTGGGGATGGCAGAGAGGATTTTGTTATTAAATTGAGCAGCTTCAGTTGCTTCTGGAGGGTCACTACAAATCATTATTTTAGAGGGATTAGTGATTTTCACAATGGAGGCTCAGCAGATTTTCAGGATAATTACTCCTCAGCAGAAAAAAACCAGCATTGTTTTCAGACAGGTTTATCTTCACACAGGCCATTTCCAGTCTTTTATTTTAAAGGTTTAAGCATAGCAAAAGAATTCCTTGATGAGCATGGAATCTTGTTAATAGATAGTACATCAGGCAAATTCTGTAATACCCTTTTTAGAAGGGATATTATCTAAAAAGGATATCCTTTAGCATTTTTAGGATCCATTTCTACAGTAATAATGACCAGTTTAGTGAATTCTACAGCATTTTTATAACAGCCACATGCAACAGGGTGCACCTGAAGATCCATAAGACAAATGTTGAATTTAGAAAAAAAAAAAAAAAGAAAGGTAGAGAAAAATGCCAGAAGGAGACAGAGATCAGGGAGAATTAAGATCTGTAGTATGACTTTGTTCTAAAAAAGGCCTGTGGGCCTGTAGAGGAAGAAAATGGAATAGAAATGTAAATAAGCCCAAGGGAGGTGAAGCTTTGTGGATCTATTTACTTTCTTCTGGCAATGATAGGAACTCGCAACAGTATTTTCTTGTTGTTACTATTTTGTTTATTTCTTATATAAGAAATTAAGGCAGTCTGGTATTAGCAGTAACCAGCTCTTGGAATGGAAGAATTAGCAAGGTGAAAGAAAAAAATCCAGATAAAGACTATTTGAGGTCTTGCCAATAATCAAAATATTTCCCCTCCTGTCCTGGACCCCCAGCTATTCCTTTCAGTACCAGATGGTAAAAAGCTATTCCACTTTCATCACTATGAGCCTTCACCACAGTGAGAAGACATTTCTCATCTTTCAGGGAGAGCTGCGGTGCAAAAAAGAAAACAACACAGTGGCAAAGATCTATTAGAACTGTAGTACTTTTTGAACATACACTGGGCCAGGTTTTCTTTCCTTTTCCCCCCTCTTTTACCTCCAGATGAACGTAAACGTTACTAATTTATTTTGAAGAGGGAGGAAGCATAAGGGGGAATGATCTCATGGCATTTCTGATCCTCTGGAAATTCAGAATTAAGATTATGTTTAATTGCAGATTGAAATGCAAATTGTTAGAGAAGACTGTTACCTCTTGGCCAGCTAAATGCTGCTGAATTAGTTTCATAATTTTTAATACTTACTTATATTATTGTCTTCTATATTGATTGAAAAAGCAGAATAATCGATTTTAAAACTTTAAATAATACATTGTTAGCATAAGAAACTACAGGTCCTTAAGACACAATGTAAAAGAAAAAACAATATATATACATATACACACCCATACATACAGCAGTGTGTGTTACTTTGACCAGTACTTTGAAATAAAATAGTTCAGAAAATAAAAAGATATAGATAAATAGATGTATAATAGAAAAGAAAGTAGACTTAAATAATTTCTAAGGATGTGCTCTAAGACCTCTCTCAACATGGAGTTTTGGCTGCTATGGCAGCCTGCATTGTGGCCCTCAGATCTGAGCTGCTACAAGTCAGAATATGCTGAGAAATCTCTGTTCACTGTCTGTGCTCACCCTTTCTTGCTGAGTTTAAAACTTGGGGATAATCATTCCAAGAAGTGCTGGCAGCATCATTTCATTTCTTCCTTTTTCTTCATTCCCAGTTTAAGCTGCCTTCTCACTTCCAAACCAAACAGGACCACGACATTACACAGAAGGCAACAATCAAACAACAGCCACACCAAAAAATTGAGGAACAAACCACCACTAACTTCCACCAACAACTCAAGAGCCTGGATTAGGGAGTAAGTACAATGGAACAATGTAAGCTTGGATTTTTATAGTTTGGGTGTACTGAATTGTTGGTTTTCCTCACTCAACCTCACTATATAATGAACTGCAGACAAAGTAACATTTCTAGAGCCAAGAAGTAGGATCAGCTTGCTGGGTTTGCCTCATCTCAGTGCACTATGTTTCTCTGGCTTTAATCTCTAATCTGCTAATAAATGGACAATGCCAGGACTAAATTTTAAAATCTACAGTCAGAGAGTCAAATTCTGAGTGTGCAGCTGGAATGGCATTGCAATCAACAGAAGAATGCCAAAATACACTCACATAAAAGGCAGCAGAGTTGTGTTCATTTGCTCAAAAAAAGGATCTCTCACCGCCACAATTATTTCCAGTAACACTGCAGCCAGTAGCATCACCATCCAACAGTTCTACATTCATTTCCCCCAGGTTGTTACCTGTGCATGTTTGCTCAGCTTACAAATCAAATTCAGCAAGTGGTCCCTCTGTTTTTCCTTTGTAACTTAACTGTAAGTACTAAAAACTCAGCATCCTGGGGTCTGCTCATTTACATTGCATGGGGGGCTAAATGAAATCAAGCAAGGCAGACTTAGATTTAAGAGTTCCCTGAACTCAGGAATCTCCAGTGAGTTCAAAATAGCATGAATTTTCCAGCTGCTTTTTCTCCTAAATTGGTTCAAAGGATGCTTGACCTTCTCAGGCAAAGGGGCACAGTGGAGCCAGATTAACAAAATCTGTCATTCCAACTCCCTGACATACCCAGAAAATCACAATAGGGTATAGGAGAGGAAAAAAAACCCTGTTCCTCTTCTACAGGTAAAGAATAAATACTTGGTTTTCATCCAGCTTTTCCGATCTGTGTTTTTGTTGCTGCAAATCAATGCATTGTGCTGAGCTGAATAAATCATGTGATGCGGCATGTGACAGATACAAGCCCTTCATGAGTCACAGTACAGAGCTGCTTCGTTAAATTTGATGAAAACAAACCCAAAATTTCACCTGTGTTAACTGCACAAAGCCATATGAACACCAAACCACTCCTTACTACTGCAACAGCACTGAAATCAATGGTAAAACAGGAACTCTGGAGTATAAATTTGGGATTGACACTCATTTCACTGTCACTTCTTTCACTCTGTGCTGTAAAAATGCCAATGGATCTGTTTTAGTCTAAGAGAGATTCACATTCTACATATTAAGAGAGTTCTGAAAATTTGGAAGTGTGTGAAGCATTGTATGATAAAAAGTGACTTCCATGTCACTGTGGCATGTGGGTGACAGAGAAGAAGCAGAGCTGAGGCACTCTCCTGCTGAAAGCTATTTCTGAAAGACAGGAGCGCAGCTGAAATCATACCCAGGGCAATGTGATGAGTGAGAGGCTTGTGCAGTGAAGTCAGTGGAAAAACTACAGCTGGCTTCAAGAGGAACTGAATGGGCCCTGTGACAAGTCACCTGCAGATAAAAGGACAAAGGGGAAAAGCCTGGGTGTGAAAACTCCTCACTGCCCGTGGAAGATTCCAACTGCCAGATCCCAGGGTATCTTCTCAGAGCTGCTTTCATGTACATCATCAGTATTGTTGTCTGGGATGATCCAGCCATAAAGGACACCCCAAACTATTGTCTGCTTTCATGGAAATGCCACTTCCTTTCTGAGGTGACACTCTAAAAAATTTAAATTCCTTGTGAGATAACAAGAAGATGTCTGGACTAACAGATATTAGATGAGACAGGTATTAGGCAAAAGGTAATCCGAAATTCCGTTGCCAAGAAACAGACTGTATCTCAACTATTGCTCAAAATCAGGCAAGGTTTTTGCTGTCTGACAAGACGTCATTTCTATGGCAACAAAAAACTCTTTCACATTTTCCCAATTCATCCAAAGAGGTTCTCCTTACCCGTTCTCCCTCTTGGCATGATCACCAGGCCCCAGATCCCAATGGCTGGTGTCACCAAGAGCAGCTCCCCAGACCTCAGCTTGCCTCCCATATCTGTGTTTGTCTACACAACTGATTATTGGTCCTCACATATTTTATTTTGGCCTCATAATCCAGGGCAGTTCAGTCTATTTTCATGAATCATGAAAACGGAACTGGTGACGCAAAGGCTCAGACAAAGCTTATTAGTGGGGCAGCTTTCCCATTTCCCCTTCCATGAACGAGTGTCAAAACTAAATCCAAACTGTGAACATCCCATTGAATACCCCCTTGACCCAGATGCAATTTAGTTAAATGAACAAATAATCACCATAGTGTCCAACAACACGGAAACAACGGTAACAAACTGAAGGCCTGTGGGTCGTGAACAGTAATCTTCTGAAATTACTTCCATTGGAAGACCGTTATTTTTCTTCTCCCTAATTTATCTGTTTCATTCACTACATGACTTTATTTCTGCACCAAGCTACAGCAGAAACCCTGGAGACAACAGCTTCATTAACTGTACAGCTCTCATTCTCCAAATACCAGCCAGTAAATTCAGTCAGAATCCAATGAAAGACAGTGTGTGAACATGTAATTAAAGACAATTATAACACATACTCACAGGGAGAATGGGGGGCAAATTAAAATTGAAGAAGTGACGTGAATGCTGACAGTCCTAACTGATAAAAGACAATAACCTACAGCAGCTGTGTGAACCAGCAAGAGAGAAACGGAGCACGTGTTTGTGGATTTCACGGCTACCTGCCAACACCAAGTCTGAGACTCAGGAATCCTGGATTCTCTTCCAGGTCCTTCAAGCAGTTCAAGACCCTTTGCATCTGCCTCTCCTAATGAAGTTTATCACTCCCAAATAATCTTCTTGGTTCACAGTGCCCAGTGGTTTACTCTTTTCTGTATTATGTTGCTTATTTCCCACTTCAGCTGAGCCTAACAGGCCCATTCCTCACCCACATCCCGAGCACTCACTGTGCTCTGCATCCCCAGCACCTAACTTGACTTCAAACATTAATCAATGTTAAACAGTCCCACTCCAGTCCAACTGCTTCCTCTGTTGGTAATACAGCTCAAATACAGTTGAGTTTTAGAGTAAATGAATGTGGCATCCTTCAGGAATCCTAATAACATTTAAGCATTCAGATCAAGCAAAAAGCCAGTCCCCAGAAACAAGAGAGTGCAGGAAAATAAAACTCATCTCCTACCATGCTTAATTTTCATAATTCACAACACAATATCTCAGGAAATAAATTTAAATAAAAATAAAAGAGAAATACTTTGGGTTTTTTAAACTTTACCTGAAAGCCTAATGGCACAACAGAGATAAAATCAGAATCTCAGTTCCCACAACTACAGTAAAATCCTTACTTATGCACATGATTATAGAAGGGCTTCCACTACATTTAGTGGCAGCTGCTGCTTTCTGTGTAACTTCATTTACCTGCAGCAATAGAATTGATGAAACACAGACCAGGATCCTACTATGATGCCTACTAATTTAACACATCTCAAAAAAACCACCAAACACATATATTAAACAAAAAAGCCAAGAAAAAAAAACCACCCCAAAAACCCCAAACAAACAAAACCAAAAAAACAAGAAAAGAGACTATGCCTGAGGAATGATTACAGAGAAAAACAATGTCAGGAAGATGTTTCAGTGTAATTTCACAGAAGCTGAATGAAGATGCAGGGACTCGAAACAAGCCAAAGACTGCTTTACCAGGAGTCCCTGGAAAAGCACTGTGTTTATCAGCACTGGATAGCAGGGCTGTGAAGCAGTTTGCCTGTGTTGATGGAGAGCTGCTCACACACCTGAAGAACAGTGAAGGACCGACCCCGGTCCTGCCGCTACTCCCCCCTCTACCCGACCCTAGGAGCGCCGCTGCTCCACGGTTTACCCGCGGCCACGGGAGTCCCGCTACTCCGCCCCTCTACCCGACCCTAAGTCTGACGCTACTCTGACTCTCTACCCGACCCTGATCCTTACACCCCCACCTACCGTACCCCCCACCCCTAGCGCCCTGCTTCCTACTGGGCCCCGAATATCCTAGCACACCCCTTACCTACTGATGCCCCCACCCCTACTGCTCCTCCCACCCATAGCGCCCCCCCACCTCTTCCTGCCTACCCCTAAATCCTACTGTGTACCCACCCCCGCTCGGTCCCTGACACCAGTGTGTCCCTCTCTAGCCTACAGATGCTTAGGTGGGCGTTGTTCTCCTGGCAGGGTTCCAGGGTCTGTCTGTTGTTAGGGTTGTGGTATTGCACTCCTCTCGGGTTCTGGCAGTGTCCTGGCATTAGAGTTACTGCCTGCAGCTGTGAGGAGGGTACTGCTGCTGCCACTGCTTTAGGGTCGCTGCCTTCTGCTGCTTTTGGGGGGAAAAGGGTGCTGTTAGGGAGGCTCTTTAAGCTTAGGGCCAGAGGTGGGGTGAGGGATGGTGCGCTTGTGCCTGTGCTTATCTCCTGCCCCGGACCCTGCTCCCCTTGTCTCTCCTGTGTACTCTGCAGCCCTTGAGACCTCTCCGTTTAGCCCTTGAGCAGCTCCTGGCTTCTCTGTGTTGCTCCTGAGGCCCCCTCTGCCCCTTAGGCTCTATGGGGCACTCTCAGACTGCCCCCCTTCTTGCCCCCTGAGCCCTCCCTTTGCCTCTTGGCTGCCCCTTGATCTCTCTCTCGGTGTTGCCCCGAATCCTTCCCCTTTTGTCCCTTGGTCCCTGGCTCCTCCTGGCTTAGTGTAAGGGACAAAAACTTGATATTGACCAGGAAAAACAACCTCAAGGATTTTAACAAGCAAAAGGAAATGTTTTATCTGATACCATGGGTAGAGACCCATCCCCTAAATAGCTTCTAAATTATCATCTTGACAATTCTAATCCCAGTTTGTTTTTCAGTTCAACCAAAAGCTAAATTCATAGAGAGCAGTAAACCAAAATGCACACAAATTATCTAGAAAAAGGGGGACAAACAATAAATGCTGCTATTACTTTGAATAATAAGTAAAATGGGCAAATGAAGACTTGCAAATTATCTTATTGAGACTTTGTGACTCCCAGTGAAATGGTACATGAATTCCAGTACCAGTGGTGAGACACACATGGCAAAAATCCTAACTTCATGTTTGCATTTTTGGAGGCTAAGTTGAATATCTCCATTCAAGAATAAGGCTCTGGTATAATGCTAGATAACACTATAAAAGTCAAGACAATACTTTGTGGGTTTGGGGAATTTTTTTTTCTCCAAACAAATGGAATTCCAGTCATTATTAGGAAAATAGAACAAAACAGAAGCCATCACTGGACCACGGTATAAATCCAGTTTGTCTGCATCTCAAAAACTATGTTAAAGTTCTGATCACCTCATCTACAAGGATACAGGGTGAAAAAAATATTGGGAAAAATTCCATGAGCAACAGCAATGACAAAATCATACAGCAGCAGCTCAATTCATTTAAAAGCCATGCCTACAACTCTCCACAGTCACCCGTGGCACGGAGAGAGCAGTTCAGTATCACTGTGAACGCTAATATGTGAGCCAGTACTTATCAAAATGAATTTGTAAATTAAAACAAAAGGAAGCAGTTTGCTTGCAATGGGAGATAAACCTGCTGTACTCCTTGCCAAAAGATAAGTGAAAGCTAAATATTACACTAGGGGCTAGGCAAGGTCATGGAATAGCAATCAAATGAGGGCAGCCAATTATGTAAACCCCCACATTGGCTCTAGAAATACATGAAATAAAGATAGAGATATTAAGGGAAGTATCATAAACGCTTGGGCTACTGTGTTCACTGCTGGAAACAGGAGATTGATATGTGGTCCTTGAGCCTGGTTCAGTCCACACACAGGTTCTTCAGCATCTGGGCTACCAAGTTTTCTGTATTTTGGTAGTTAGGAATTCAAAACAGGATGAAAAGTTTAAGCTGTAAATCAGCATCAGCTCCTGTCTTACATGAAATGCAGACTGATGTGCCACTTCAACCCCAAATTTCCCTACATGAAGTAGAAATCAAAAAAATAAAAAAAAATTGGTTTCCATAGTTTGCTAGTATTTAGAAATCATCAAGCAAAAGTATCTTTGTTCATCAGATGGCTGCTTTCTTAGTGCTTGTCAAGAAACAGAACCATTTGTCCTAATCTGGAAACTCCCACACAATTTTCAGGGCAAAGAGCTTTGTCTGATCTATCTGAAAAGTCCTCTAACTCTTTTTGAACCATAAGAAAACAGAGTTTGGCAGTTTGCTTGCCTTCTGTTTTAAAAAAAGAGGCTCTCTTTTTGAAGTAAGTACAGAATTCCTCCAAAACACGTTGTTGGCTGAAAGGAAAGCCCAGCAAGCTCTATTCCTTCAACATTTTAGTCTGGCCTTGAAGACTTGTCAGACTTCAGACCTATTCTGTGGGTTGTCTGGAAAAAAATGGAAAGGATACAATTCCTATGACAATAATATAATAATAATTACTATAATAATCTATTTAATATAATAATTATTATAATACCTCTTTAGGTGAAAATTGTATTTAACAAGCCCTACTTTCCTATATTCCAAATAAAGGTAGGTCATCTGGATTCTTCTTCCCTAGGCAGATGTGGAAGGACTATGCTGACTTGATAAATTTCTGGGATGAGTTGCTGAAGGAGAACTGCAGGCTGAATTGAATATCTGAGTTCCTGCTTTCTTTTTCCTGTGTTTTTGTGTAACCTGGCAATGTAACTGGAACTAAAGACACCCTCCACTAAAGTCTCCTACTACTAGCTCAATATAATAGGAGAAAAAACTTACAGACACCTCAAAAACAAGTGGGAGAGATGAATAATAGGGGTTTTTCGACAAATACATAACATTATATTCCGGTTTTAACTGGTATTGTGGTTGTACAGAATGAGAAAAAAAGGAATACCTAAGAACTCCACATTTTTTAAATTTAGAAACTACTTTCAGTGCTAAATGCTTCACTGTATCCATACAAATGCTACTTCTAGTGGATAAGCAAAACCCAATGTTTTTATATCACACCTTAAAATTTGAAAACACAGAAACCAGAAATAGACTGCACTGGTTCATTTCACCCAGAAAACTTTATTCCATGCTTCTCACATTTTAACCCTGTTATTTGCCTCAATTGCTACCTGCTGGGAAGTTTCCTTTGTTTCAGTCAGCTGAGACAGTCTCTCATTAGGCTCATTTCTCTCACAGCAAAACATCTGCAAGCTTGACATGGTTCCAGGCATTTTCTGTAGGCGTAGTACTACAGTGACTTCTTCAGTGAGCATTCCCTAATAGTCACTAATTAAATCAAATGAGCTTTCCTTTCTTTCTGCTCAGAATTTCTTGATGTAATTCAAGGTCTAATATCAAGCAGCATGCTTAATTTGGGACAAGTCCCTACGCACTATACGCACTATCTCAACTGTGATTTTTTTTTTTTATTATGACCTAATCACACACACAAAAAGAGTGTGACCTCTTTCACACCTTTTTCAACTGAGACAAACAAGTTCATTACTTCAACTTTGGCTTTAAGCCTTAAGTATGCCATCACTTTTGCTGTGCAATAATCATCAGAAGATGGTGCATATTGTTTCTTGTACATAAAGCATCTTCGAATTTTCTGCTAACCAGACTCAGTCAATATTTAGATTTCTAGTCAATAAAACAAATATCCCACCAGGGAGGCATTTGAAACATTATTCACTGAATTATTCAGACTGAAATTCGCCATCTCCAGTTATTATTAACAAGTCTGATAAGACAGAACACGGCCGAACTGAACGTCTCCTGCTTTCCTGCGAGCGTCCTCTGCCAACTAAGTCTATAACCATCATTTAACTAGTAAATGGTCTAAAACCTACATAGATTTTAAGAAAGCAACCTTAGCTGTGAAAGCTGACTTTGTGCAATTGGACCGATTCATGGTTTTCGTAACTTTTAGTCCAGTGAAACAATGCTGAACCTGCTGTTGTGGAGCTGCTCTCCAGCATGCTGCAGCCCCTCATCAGAGGCTGTTCTACAGAACCACACGCTCAACACTTTCCTTGGTGTGAATCACTTACATTTCAGATGAAGCAGCAAGGCACCAGCTGCCTCCAAGGCCCAGCTCTGTCAGTGTTCTCTGTACGAGCCTGATGCCAGCAGCACGGAGCTGCTTTTCCCCGCAGCACACCGTACAGACTACACAGAGCACTTTATCAATGAGTAAATAAAGTTTCTCTGCATTTCTCACCTGTCCTGAGCACTTCCTGTCACCTCAGCTATGGCTGCAGGCTAACAGCCAACAAATCCAGTGTGTCCCCGAGCTTGAAGAAGTGTAGCTAATAATTACAGATTAAATACTCTTTGATAGCTCTCCTTGACAAATTCAGTATCAAACTCACTAATCCTGTTACGTTTTAGGGTTCAGAGTGTGATGCCACTGTCTGGGGTAGATATTGGTCATTGTACATTCTTTCACAAGTAGTGTCTGTCTCACTACTACACAAAAATAAACTCCAAATCAGCATAATACCACCCTTAACAATACTTCCCTCACAGGAAAGCTCATACACAAGCCTTATTTTGAGAACTCTTTATAGCTCAAAAATCTCAGCATTGCCTCTGCTGATCCCTGTTATTTCTGTTTGCATAATTTATCTTTTTTTTCAGAAATTGAAGCTGCAACCTGGGCATCTGAACATGGTTATTCTGAAACACACTATTCACATCTTGAACTCTATTTTCTCCCCCAACTCACACTACTGCTCCTGCCATTTGATCCCACTGTTTCACACCATTTTATTCCCATTACAAATAATTCCCAATAACTACAGAAATGAATTTGCATATTTCCTACTTTTTTCTCCTACTATAATAAGTACAAATAATATAAACCTATTGTGCCAAAACTCTTTCAAGGAAGAAACACAGAAATATACGCTGGCACAGGTTGCAGCTATGTTTTCAGGTGGTGTAAAGAAAAAAATAGAAACACTTAGTCCTTTTTTATATTGACATGCCACTACAGTTGACAGAACAGTATTTCTTCATCATACCATAAACCTCAGTAAATTTAAGTTTCAGAAAAAAAAAAATTTACACAATTTTTACAATTGTTTTACCTAAATGTAAACTGAAACACTCTGCTCATCCAAACGAGCTGTGATCCTATGAAATAACATCTTAATAAATAACACACCAAAATCCAGTTAAATTATGTTTTGGGGGTGCAGACTGGCTGAACCTCAACAGGTACCCAGTTTGTGTCTGAATGTCTTATTTCCACCATTCTCTCCTCTTCCCTCAAAGATGAGCTGCACTGAGCTCCAGCTCTCAGGCTACATGCAGCAGCACAAGCCCTCATTTGTTATATTCATAAATTATCAATAAACCCCAGAACCAGCCAATCCTCTCTGCCCCAGCCTGTAGCACCTGAATGTGAGACACAAGGTGCAAGGAAGTGAATCTGGCTTATTGCAAAGACAGTACTCACACACTTGAGTGTGAGACACTGTGCCCAACAGTTTGTTCAGAACTGGTTCTAGGCTTGTAATAAATCGATCACCTTGACACTTTGCTATTCTTCTCTCAGGGTTTGCAGGTTTGACAAACAGGACACTTTTCCTGGGTTTGGACTGTGTGGAATCAGCTTTTTTCCCCCGCTTCTCAGCATTCCTGCTGCTGCAGCCTTTCATAGTGGTGGCTTCCTGTGTAACTCCACAGCAGCCCACAAGTGCAGTATACAAATTGCAAAATAAATCTCGTTAAAAGAGCTGCAAGTTGAAGATTCATTTACCACACCAAAACCAAAACCACTGCTGCTCTTCTGATATGTGTAGGTCACTGGTTACATGGATACAAATGAAGACATAACATTTATCTTTGAGACTTTCCTGTAATAATTAAGTAGTTTGGTTTATTAGACTGTTAAAAATATAAACAGGACTAACAGCAAATTTTTGGTTCTGTATACATACAGTGAGTTCCTTTCTGCCCATAACAAGAGACAGCGCAACAGAAATAGAGAAAAAATTCCTTTCCAATTTCAATAAGATTTAGCTCCTTTTGAAAGTGTCATTTGGAGTTGATATTTCAGGGGAAAACTGCAGATAGCCATGCCAGCCATACCAAGGTGAGAGTTAAGGATGTCTGCTTTTCATTGCAAAGCTCGAAACAGAATAGTCCTGGAAAGGTTTTCACCACAGAGGACTGGGGTTAGAAATATTGTAGTTATGTGAAACCAGCCTAGAGAGATAGGTGTAGCTTCTGTCACAATGCCAGTTGTTGACATGAAATTTAGACAAGTTTTGTAGATTTATGAACTATATCAGATCATCACTCAAGTTCTCTAAACTAGAAAGCTGCAGTGATGTAATTTCTTTTTTTTTTTCCCTGAGGCTTATATCTATTTTGTGATTCAAAAAACTATTAGAAAAAATATCCACTTAACTAAGTACTATAAGAGCAGCTAAAGAAATCAAATCAGATTACCAGACAGAATTCAGCATCTGAGCTAGACCTGAATTCTCTAAACACAACTAGATTTCTAAACTAATTCAGACAAAAGCAGTATCAAAAAGGACAAACAAAACAAAAATAAAAAACACCACCTCATGTCAATGAAATAAGAAACAATCATCTCATCAGTCATACTCTTATGTAGTGCTACCCTTTTAGACTTTTGCTTAAAAACACCCCAAAATTAGAGGACATTCTGCTTAAAAAGAATGTAGCCATGAAAAGGCACAAAAAAATAAGTTCCTTTTATCACTTGAATTTTACCACATTCCAGATTGAAGACATTCACTGCTAAATTTAACATTTTACTTCTTCTGAAGCCAAAAGATTATTCAAAAACTGCAAGAAGATAAATGGGGCCAACCTCACCATGGGAAGCCAAATTTGTTTAACAACCTTTTCTATACATGAGGTAGCACCTTAACACATATTTGGTAGCAGAGAACTCAATCTTCTGCTCTGTCTCAGTGCTTCACTTCTGATCATTCCAACAAAACCTCAAGAACCTCTTTTCGATAAGGAAAAAAATAATTTTAGAATGTAATAAATAGATCTGCTCACTATTTATAGTTTGGGAATGCTGTAAATACTGTGAGCAAGACTGTGCAGATTAACACCCAACACGTCTCTTAGCAGAGGATTTCACAGCTCTAACAAGAAGCAAGGTCGTCAAGAGGAAAGAAAATCATGTTATTTAATTTTGCCTTGAAATAAAATTCTGTAAGGATCTACCTGGGGACCATAAACTGCATCAGGAATTGTAGAAGTCTGCAGCCTGGATGCATCCTTGCAGCAGATGATGCTCCACACTATTCCAAATAAAACATGAGACACATTTGGGAGTACTTCCCAAACAGCATAATTCCTTCTCAGATAGCACCCTACCTGCTTCCCTGGAACTCAAAATTAACAAAGTTCCCATTAATTCAGTAAGGGCTGCAGAAAACCCAGCAGAGTTCCAGCTCCAAAATTATTTATCAATCTATTTTATCTCTAATTTCAAAAAACTCGGAAAATCCCAACAAGCACATCTCCTCAGCAAAGTAACATAGCACAAACACACTTATACCTCAGCAGGAAGGTCTGGCAAACTTAATCACCCAGACAGATGCCTCAGTCATTATCCAGGATCAACCCAAAATATACAAAATTACCTCCAAAGCATCTGTGCAAGTGTGGTAATAAACCATGACCAACTTCTGCCACAAAACTACTCTTTCAGCACAAAATTCATCAGTCAGAGCAATGTCACTAGGATTCCTGTGCAGAAGGGTGCATTAAGCTCTAAGGACTACCAGTATCATATCAGCTTCCATTCCAAATCAAACAGATTAACAACCTTTTCTTCAGGAAGTAAAATCCATATTTTGCTGCACATTTATTCAAAGAATACCCCAAACTCTGAAAATCCTCTCAGGTCTGCATTTCTGTCCAAGACAAGGACAGAGAGAGGAGCAAAAAATACATTCTTATTAGAAACAGTTTTTATCCTTGATCGAGGAAAAAAATCAAATATACATTTTAAACCAATACAGTATTGTCTTACTAAAAGTTATCTGAAGAACTTAAAATGAAAAATTTTCTTTTGCTGAAACAAGTCCTCTAACAGGGACAAAGTTACTTCTCTCTTTACAGAAATACAAGGCTGGCTCTGTTGCCCAGTAAATCTGCTGCTGGCACAAAGGAAACAAGTTTTACCATCAGTGAAACCACTCAACAAAGTATAAAACATGAAAAAACCCCCACAAGGATCTGGTTTAGCTCCAGACTGGAAATGAGGCAGAATACATGGAAGCCTTTCATATGTGCTTTTTAGACCAAGTCTACATATTTTTGCTTTGTTTCAGATTCTTTAACCCCCACCAGTAGTTTCTAATAAGCTAACCTGTATTTTCTGCATCATCAGCCATTTTTACAGAAGCTGATAATTCTGAAGACACAGTTCACATGGAATTGTAAAATATTAACTTGTATTACTTTTAATTAAGTAGCTTTTAGACTCAGGCAAAACCCAATCGTACTTTTCAACTACTTGTGAAGCTTAGGTTGCTCCTAGTTTGTATTAATTTTATCAGCATAGTTTAAGAAGTTATCTGAAAAAAAATAGCAACATATCAAGTATCTTTAAAGATACTTGTTGCTCTATTTTTAGACATGTTGCTCTATTATTTCAAATGCTGCAGCAAAATTCATTTGTAAACACCATGAAATTTACCAAAAAAGCAGACCATTTAACAGTGCCTGATGAGTGAGGAAGCCTCGGAAAGTCAGTGTGTGTCAGAGCTGCTCACAAACGAGGGAGACCTCTCACACCACGGAGCCTGGGCCCAGTCTCAGCATTGCCGAAAACAGCAGGACAAATAATAATTGGGCATCTGCTCGTATATTAATGCCCAATATTCTATGAAATAAAAATGAAACCAAGTTGTTTCAACCCCCACAGCAGATAGAGTTACAGCGAGTTTAAAGCATGGCGGTTTCAGCAGCTGCAGAACAGCACCGGAACAGCTCTGGCTGGCACTGCTGAACGGTGTTTCAGCAGCTCATGAAACATTCCCAGATAGTGACACACACTTTCCTCCTGCACATTCAAACAGCTGGTTCCCACTGATATACAGCTTTGTAGGTACCAACCTCAAGAAATCACAGGGAAACTCTGCTTTCACCATTCTAGTCGGAAGGAGTGAACAAGGAAAAGTGAACACACATACTTGAGTTTACCCAATCCCAGAATATTCTGCACTGGAAAAGACCCACAAGGATCATCAAGTCTAATTGTTAAATGAATGGCCCATACAGGGATCAAACCACAACCCTGGCATTATCAGCACCATGTTCTAACCAAATGAAGCCTTTAAGATTTGCCTTTCCTCAAAGTGTTCCATTTCTGCATAATGTCCCAAAATTTCACCAAGTCCCTAATAGAGCCTGTAACTTCAGCAATAAGCACTAAAAACAAATAAACAGTTGTAAAGTATCTGGACTTGATCTGCAAACAGATCATTAAAACTAAATGTACTCACAGTATTAGATACAGGCAGTTAACATGGGGTTTATTCTGTGATGGACTGGGGGGAAACATGTCCTAGTTGTGGCAATTTCACTGATGCCTCTGGAGGTGAGAGAAGCATGTCCCCCAAGCAATCTCCCTCTCCAGAGTGAAGCTTAAAGTGCATCAATCATTAGGAAAGTATCTACAACTGCTATCATCTCTGACCACGAGTATCACAAGAGAGAAAGAAGACAGTGACATGACAGGCTTTTCTTTAGTCATAAAAAAATCAACTATTTCCTTAACTTCCCTTTTACAGTGCTGCAGCTACAAAGTCTATTACTTAGAAGTAAATAAATAGTATTTTGCTGCTCCATAACCTTGAATATTCAGAATGGTTTCAGAGGAAGCAGTGGATGGCTGTAACAGTATTTTAACAAGGTTTCTTTATAACTTCAGCAAACCCCTCTTTCATTGATTTGGGGGGGTTTTGACTGACTTATGACCAAAAGAACAAATGGAGAACAGGGGTTGCTTTCAGACTGCAAAAAAATTATCACCTTCACTAGGCTGTAATCAGTGTTCTTTCCCACTTAGAGGGAGGTATGTTAACTTTGAAATAGGCATTTCACCTTTTCAGGGGGAAAACACTCAATTACCCCTTGCTTCACTATGAGCATTTCTTGTCCCGCACCAATTTGAGTTTTGATGGCATAAACATTAGCTCATCCCCAGCTCTCCCCCATCCTTCATAATGCAGAGTGGCTACAGAATGTGCAATATTGTCTGAAGTGTTACTCAGCACACCAGAAAAGCTTCCCTTTCACTAGACATGGCACAAGTTCATCTCTCCATAAGGGAAGATGGTAGATGAAGAAAATCTATTATTTCAGAATTCCTTCTATCTATGCATAGCCAATGCATGTATCAATTTATTGAGCCAAAATCAACGTGCTACACATATTTTACAGAATAATCTTAATGAGACTGAAAAAGCACAAATTATTTAGGTTCAAAGTGTAAAAGAATAAATTACTTGGGATTATATCTATTGAGTTCGGTTGTATTTTTCACACATTAATGTAACAGAAGTAGAACAAGTATTCACAAATATTTTCAGGGCAATAAAAGCATCTGGCTGTGATAAAGTGGATTCAGATTAATCTTCCTATCCCCTCATAACTTCTCCATCCCTCACTACATGGTAACCTATTAGGAAACTGGTCACTAAAAGAATAGGAAAAGCATGTAAGGACTGATGCAGATGAGCAGTGAAGTCCTTTCACATGCTCATTAGCATTCCAGACAGAGCACAGGAATCCTCAGCATGACCTGTTGTGGTTTTATAATCCTCTAAAAGAAAGCAGTCAGCATTTCAAGCCTTTCCAAAAGCTGTTTGTAATGGAACATGTCAAATATCTTAATAAATTTTCCAGCTCTGTATAAAATTTTTTCTCAACAGTGCATACAGTAAGCATACCAAAGACAACTATTAGGGGTGCAAAGGTTTTTTGTTTGTTTTCTTCTCAAGGCAGTATTTTTCCCCATTTATGAATTTTTCCTGTCTGCAAATTACGTCTATGATCTAAAAGCTAAAGAATCAAAAGGCTCAGATTTTTATATCAGGCTTTCTTGCAAACATCTGCTTAGGAAAAAAAAAAGGATTTGTTTGACACCATTCAAGTGTTCAAAAGAAAAACAGCAACATTTGCTTTGCAAGGTGAACTGAGTACAGAGTTTGCTAATATCATTGAGTTTTAGAGGGCCAGAAAGTTAAGTTGAAAATTAATAAAATTGGCCTTAAAACCTTTGGAACATTCCATCTGTGTGGAGGCAGAGCACAGCAAAGGTACTGCAGTGGCATAACTGTGGGATCAGAGTCAGATTAAGACCCTTGGCAGCTGCTAACAGAAATAAAATGCCTCTTTCAACATAAGCCTTCAAATCAATATATTTCCTTAAAACCAGGATATTTTAAATTAATGTGTTCAGTCACATATCTGTGGAAAAATAAAGCAAATTCATGTTATGGTAAAAATAAATTTGCGACCCATAGGAGATGTGGCTATTCTTGAAAAGCTATTTCCTTTTCAAAAGGCAGACAGATTAAAGGCAAAAATGGATATTATTTGTGATATTTGCATGATGATGAAGGTGATGCTCTTTAGTAACTGGATTTAGACAACTAAACTCATTTCATGTAGGCCATTAGACAGATGGTCACAACTTTCAATCATGTCCAGCCTCATGGCAGTTCAAACTCACGATCAAGAGGTAAAAAGCTTTGTATGCCATTAATAATCTCCATGCCATCTGTTCCCTGTAAATGGAGACACTCTAGGACGATTCTCAACATATTTTTATTACAATATTTATTTCAAATCTTTCCAGAAGCTTACTATTTACCACATCAAGTTCTCTTCATTTGCCAAGTATTAATTTCTCTCATTGGAATTAGCCGTGAAAATACACGAGTTGCTTCTCTTGAACAAACTTTAACTGGTACAGCACCCTAGAACTGAATGGCCTTTTCCATGCCTTTGTTGAGAAGCATGCATTGTTCAAGAGCATCTCCAATATTTTAAATAAAATATCACATTTTGCTGATGTCACAGATGTGCGACATTTGAACACAAATTCTGAAAATGCTTTAATAAGAAAACAACTGAAACTAAGCAATTGTGCTAAATACCCTCAACAGCACATATGGATTTTAACTTCCTGATGAGGTGACCTTGACCAGCTGCCAGGCACCCACCCAGCTGCTCTCACTCCCCCTTCCCATCAGTAGGGAAGACAAGATGGAAAAGCTTGTGGGTCAAGATAAAAGCAGGGAGATCATTTACAAATTAGTATCACCAAAAAAAATAAAAAATAGACTGTTCCTGGGGAAAATTAATTTATTACCAAATAGAGTTGCACAGTGAGAAACAAAGACAGACGACAATATTTTGCCTTCCTCTGCTCCATCATTCCTGGCTCCTCATCTCCACCCTCCCTGGGCAGCTTGGAGAGCAGCTTATGTGCAGTCCCCAGCTCCTCTCTGCTGCTCCTCCGTCCTCATGCTTTTGCCTTGCTCCAGCACAGGACCCTCCCACTAGCTGCAGTCCCTTGGGATGAAAATGTTCCTGTGGGTGCTCCCCATGGCTGCAGTGGGGGGATTTGCTCTGCCATGGTCCTGTCCACAGCTGCCAGGGAACATTTGCCCCACCACACTTTCACTGGGAACTGCAGAGGAATCCGTGCTCCTGCAGCTAGAGCTCCTGCTCTCCCTGTCCCCTTGGGGCTTTCAGGGCTGTTCCTCACATTTTTCCCTTCATCACCAGGCAGTGCTGTTCTCCCTTAACCCAGCTGTCTCCAAGGCATGACCATGGTGGCTGTGAGCTCAGCTGCGCCCTGGGTGGGGTCAGCTGGGACCAGCTGTGTCCAGCACAGGGCAATTCTGGCCACGCAGAAGCCCCTGGACATCCACACCCTGTGTGCCATGGCTCAGACTCCTATGTCTGATGCCACCAGCTCAACCTTCACATAATTTTTTCAGCATTTCTGTAAGATTTAAAACTCATCCCAACGAGAATGAAGTGATATTGAAAGTGCAGTGCTCATTGCTTCCCTTTTTCCTCTTTTCACTTCCCCCCAAGTTTCCACAGAAGTTCACCAATGGCAGATTGTTCCATGGTGAGGAACAAAGTTTTCCATAGCAATTCCTGAAGAAGTCTGAGGTGCAAACCACTGCGCTGTTCCCAGGTCAGGGCAGGCTGTCCCCAGCCCTGTGGAGAGGCAGGGACTAGGCACCCAGCCTGGCCGCGCCAGCTCCCTCAGGGTCACGAGCAGGCAAAAGGATTGCGGGGCAGCTCTGACACACACAGACTCACCTGAACTAAATGCTCCACACTATCTGAGGGTTTAACTCCACACAGACTTTTCCTTTCTGCTGGCAGGGACCTGAAGTCCTGATAAAGAAGGCTGACAGATCCAAGTGCCATAATCCACAGAGCGAAGACAGAGGTAGAGCTTTTAGGAAAACACAGCCACTTCCATGCACTTTCACATCTGGACAAGTGTTGCAATGAGGTAGGACTCTCCTTCCTTAGTCATCTTTTGCCCTTCTCTCCTGTTATTCCATAAAAAGTTGTTTCTCAGCAATTTTGGCATGTTGAAAAATAAGACACCACTTTAAGAACTGGCTGAAGCAAATTAAACGAAAATCAAACCCCAGAATTATGCATCCAGTACAAAAAGGTTGAAAAACTGCCCACTGGGAAGCAGTTGAGAAAAGTGACAAAGAAGTTTTCTTGGATTTATGTCAAAGAAAGCAAATTACCTCTCTACAACCAAATGCAACTCTCCCATATCAAACAACTTATGCAAAATGTATCTCTGGGACTGAAATATACTTTGCCCCTACACCATCCAATAATACTCAACTGAAAAGACAGGGAAACTAAAGAAAGATCCTAAACTTCAACTAACCAACTTTGCTGATTTCAAATTAACATCCCTGCCATTTTCTTCCTTACCAACTTCTCAGAGATCACTTTCATTGATAAAATCTGTGTGGAAAAACAAAAGCAAAGCAATCGTGCATATATGGAAGAGTGGAGAAAAAACTGATTGTCCAAAAAAAAGTGTTAAGTGGTAGAACACTACAAAGAAAAAAATAAATACGCACACTAAACTTCTTAGAAAGAAAACCAGATATAAAATTTTTCATTGAGTTTGAAAATGAAGCAGTATGAAATATAAACATCTCCTGTTTGATTGCTTGTATTTTGGGTTAGAGTTCTGCTTTTCAGAAGAGGTAATACACAAGATAAATAAATCTCGACAATTTTGTGTGAAACCCAGACATATTCATTTGTCATGATTTCTTCTCTTTTGGAATGGGCAACACAGCATCTTGAAAAAAGCTTATTTAAATCACTTTTCATAATACTTTCGAAATAGCAGATGTTTCCAAAATGCTGACAAACACAGAGACATGGCCACGATGCAGACCAGGGGCCACAGTGCTGCTACATAGTCAGATGTCCTATTATGAAGCTGTCTTACTGCGCAAAAGAAATGGAGAAGCAGAGCAGCACTACATCCTCATTAATCCACCTTCAGATCATCACTTGATCTTCCAAGCAGCAGCTGTAGAAACAGTGAGCCTGCTTGTGATCCTCCTTTATGCTACAGCTTCAAGTATCTGTATCTGGAGCTCCAACACAACAACTGTTTCCTAATAAGCAGCATGCACCACACTCTCACAGGAGACACAGCTCCTGTCCAGAGGCTGGGACAATCTCTTACACAAAACTGCTTTTCAACGGTTCTTTTGTGCAATGGTCAGCCCCCATTTCATTTTCTATTTTAAGTCTTTCCCCCTTTATTATAGGCACACCATTTTTTTCTTGTTCTGATCCTCACAGAACTCTGGTAGAGAATCACAGAAGCCACCAAACAGGCTAAAAAAAACAACACACCACCTTTCCTGACATACATTCAGATCTCGCAACATAACTGACCTCAGCAGTTTGATCACCTTTTGTAAAACATCTGGCCAGAGCAAAGCAAAAACCTGCCTGTATTGGGTTTGTCTGGCAGGGTTTTGGTAGCCAGGGGTGCTACAGGGGTGGCTGGTGGGAGAAGCTGCCAGAAGCTTCTTCCCCCATGTGTGACAGAGCCAATGCCAGGCAGCGCGGTGGTCAAGGCTGAGCCCATCAACAGTGGCAGCACCTCTGAGGGAACAGATTTGAGGAGGAGGAGGAAAATCTGCACATCAGCAGCAGAGAGGGGAGTGAGAGTGAGGAACAACCCTGCAGACGCCAAGGGAAGGAGAGGCAGGAGGTGCTCCAGGTGCCAGAGCTGAGACTCCCCTGCAGCCCCTGGTGAGACCAAGGTGAGGCAGCTGTGCCCCTGCAGCCCAGGGAGGGCACAGGGGATGCAGAGATCCACCTGCAGCTGATGCCTGTTTAACTTAAGTCATATTTACAAGATGCTTACATAGCTTAAGTTATAAGATAACAATATAACTTAGGTGATAACTTTCTATACCTGTATAACCTGAATCCTAACTTTTTATACGATGTTCTAACTAATGTGTAATTTATTAAGTGCTTAATCTTAAATGAACAAAACTCGCCAGGTGGACAGTTTCAAAAGTAGGTAAGTATAACCATATTAGGAAGCAGCAGGATGTACTAATGAGAAGCTGGCAAATATAAAGCCAGGTAACCACAAAGCGAAGAATTTAGACCAGTTAGATCCAAAAAGATCAAGGAACACCATAACTGCACATGCTCTGAAGACAAAGTTGAAAAGTTCAGATGTGAGGAAGACCTTGAGCCTTCATGGAAGAAGATCCCCAAGACCACCTAAATTGAGGAAGTGCACACAAACAATTTGTGGCCATGATGTGACCTTATGTAAATTAATTCCGACACATATATGATGATGTTAGAATGCCATAGCAATGCTGACAGTATAAATAAACCACAGCACTTGACAAGGGTGGGTGAGTGAGATGGAGAAATCCCCCTCACCTCTGGCACTGTAATAAACAAATATATGCTTTATAGACATCAGTCTATAGGGTTTCATTTCCAGCCTATCTTTTCGGGCATCACAGCCCAGGGAGGAGCCCACACCAGAGCAGGGGGATGCCCAAAGCAGGCAGGGTCCTCAGTGGGAACACAAGAGACAATGGGAATGAGCTGAACTAAGGGAGGTCCAAACTGGCCCTACTGAGAATCTCCCTCCTCGTGAGGGCAGGCAGCAGTGCAGATTGCCCAGAAAACCCCTCCAATCTCAGTCCTTGGAGGCTTTTCAGCTCCTGCTGGATCAAGACCTGAACAACCTGGTCAGACCTTGCAGCTGATGCTGCTTGGAAAGCAGAAGGATGGGTTAGAAATCTCCAAAGGAACTTTCCAACTGGAAATACCATATCCTTTACTAGCATATCAGAAATTACATTTATAAAATCATTTTTTTCTCAATTGCATATCATCTATCCATTAATTTTCAATTAAGTCCTTGCAATACCTGAGGAGCAGGACATTTTAAGTATGACTGAATACAGTAATTTCTTATTTACAGGTATTAAATAAACTGAAATTACTGGCAAACTGAGGGAAGTGACATCCTCTCTTAGCTAGTCTCATGAAAGTAGTGAAAATCAACAAGAAATAGTCAATTGTCTCTTTTTTTATTTTCCAATTTTAGGTTTTTTTTAAAAAACAAGCTATTTGCAAATAACTATGACCAGGCCAATTGAAACTTCAGAATTCCCAAACTTTAAAATCAATTAAACTATTTTTTTTGCAATTAAACAGATTACAGTAGAAACATCTGCTTCAACTGGATGTTTTCCAGAGTATTTACAATTCAAATGTAGCTGCATTGTTTAAATAAAGAAGTAGAAATAATAAAACAAAACAAGAAAAAAAATCCAACCAGTAATCAGAGGAGAACATGTCCAAGTCTTTACTTATGCCTAATCAAATGAAAAACCAATTTAGCTGCAAGTATTAGGTGTTGAAATATACCTTCAGCCAATGTCTCAAATTCAAAGCTGTCAGCTGCCCTTACCAAAGGAAAAATTAAGTATTTCTTAAAAAAAATCTTCAAAGGCAGAAAGAAATAAAATTATAAGGTGAAATGTAAGCCATTGTCATATTTCAGAAGTACTGAGCTGGCAAATGAGCTCCTCTGTCCCATTGCTTTGTAACTCCACATCAACCTGGACACTGTAAGTGACTGAAGGAAGGAATTCCACCTCTCCCTGTAATTCCTTTGAGTTCATTGCTGCTGCTGTGCCACCTACACTCCCCCCCTGCAAAGTGGAAGGGATCCAGGCACAAAATAACCCAGAGAATGATGAGCTTTAATCTGCAAGTTCTCAGATCCCATGCCATCACAGAGAGGTGGCCTTGCTATTTAACCACCAACCAAAAATGTTTCTTAAAAAAAAAAAGCCACTGTACTTGAAAAAACCAATTATGTCTGTGAGTGTACTGAAAAAAAGGGAGCTTTACAGATAACATTTTGCAAGTTTTCATGTTTTGTTTTAACTCTGTATTTATTTGGATGGCATTAGCTTTTCTGATGAATGCAAGAAAACAAGAAACAGATATTTTGCCACATTTAAAAACTTGAAGCATATATACAAAGTAGTCAATTTTCTCACCCAGCATTTGATGCTCAGAAAATTCAGTCATCCTGCTTGTACACAGTCACAGATCTAAACCAAGCATCTTTAAATCAAAGAAACCACTGAAACAACCAGCAATGATAGGTTTAAAGATCTCCAAACAACTACTCGAGAGAAAGGGAAGAACTGTTCAATTAAAATAAATAATCTTCAAAGACAGTATTTTATACCACAACACAACAATGACAGCCAAGAAACAACAGCTAATAAACATGAAATCATTTCATAATATAATGTGTCTTTGAAGCAAAGGCTGCCAGATTCTAAATCTGTATATTTAAAACCCTGAACCTTGTACCAAATTCAAATATGCATCTAAATAAGCCTCCAAGAAACATACATGTCAAAGAAAAAAGAAACGTCAAAATTATATAGCTGTGGTATTAGTACACTTGACAGTCTGAGATAAGCATAATCTGTGGCTCTCAATACAGAAACAAAGCATGAGTTGTACAAGGTTTTACTGAACATGGGCTGAAATGCCCACCATTAAAGAGGGACGTTTGATAAACTCAGAAAAACAAAAAATAATCATATATTAAATAGTTCATGCATTAAAAAATTATGTAAACAAATACAGCATCACTGACTACTGACTAAATACTTCATTCATTAGCTGAAATAAGGACTACCATTGCTTTAAACCTGAAGAGTCTGTAGAGAGAAAGTATTTTGAAACTTAACACATTATATTTGAAACATAAAACATATTACTCTCAAAATCCCTGCATCTATTGAATAAAAAAGTCAGTTTGCTTGAGAAGGGATTTCTCTACAGCTGCAAGGAGGTGGAGAAGAATGCAGGTGATAGAAAAAAGGAGCTGATGATAGAATAAATTAAGAGAGCCCTTCACATCTTAGTGCATGAAATCATTCTTATATTTTTTACTGAATTTCTCTGAATATTCCAGTGGCCTTTTACCAGAACATCAGAAGTTAGTCTGGTGAACGACTGGGGGCGGCACCAGTTTAACTTCAGTTCCTGCTGACAGCTGAGTCCTTAATAATTGGCACAGATTAACTCTGAGCACCAGAGGTTGCAGCACAAAGAAGCCCTGACAACTACCCGTGGAAGGAAAACAAATGAAAAGTACCCTGCTATTCCAAGTAATCAGTTTTAAATGACCCAACTGGAAGTTGAACAGAGCCACAGGGAGAAAACAACGTGAATTGCAATGGGTGTCCAAGCACTCAAAAGCAGAGCTGTTCGTGTGACACACTAGTGCTTACAAGTAGAAACAGACCTCACTTTAAGTTGCTGTGGTTTTTAATTGTATTCCTTTAATTATATTTGCTTTAAGACATTTATTTTCACTTTATATTTATTGTCAGCTTGATTTACCCCTTGATTTCAGACAAGCATATGACAGAATTTTTGAAACAAAGTGAACTTTTTCATACTCCATTCCTGTGGCAGTTTTGTGGCACTCTTCCAAAATTTGTTCTTCTCAAAAATATCAACAGCAAGCCTAAAACACAAAACTTAATTTCCGAAGGCATCAACCTATAAAATAGCCCCACTATAGGGTTACACTAACTTAGACTGATTCACTGCCTTTGAGAACAAGATAAGGAGACTGTTCAGTCTACAAGAAAATATTAAGTTATTTTTAGCTTGCAACTGCACCAGCTTCAGCCAGGACATTCACTTAGGACTATTCTGCATTATTCACTGTAAAAATTGCTTAGAGAGAAACTTCTTTGCTGCTGCTGCCTGCAAAGCCTCTCTTTACAGGAGCTTCTGCAAACACAATCCAGCACAGGCAGGCCAGCACTGCTTCCATTCAGTTGGAACAGCTGGGGATCCCTGTTTGCACAGACACAGCATCACAGGCAGCCAGGGGGGAAGCCTGGTACCAACATGAACCAGCACATCCTTCCCAAATTGAGGCAGACCCAGTTAAGTCTCAGAGAACTCAGGCAAAACTTTTGCCAAGCTAAACACTAAGAAATAGGAGGAAAAGTTAAAAGGGAACATCATCTTTCCATTTAATTATCTTCCAGTGCCTTTACTTCTGCATTAACTCAATTACAGATGTCTGTGCATCCATACTGCTCAAAGCAGCACACCTGCATGTTTTGAACAGCAGCAACTTTTTTTTTCAGCTGTATAGTCTTTCCAGCATTTTCTGAGCATGCACCAACCATGACAGAACCCAAGCATTTTTTTTTCAAATTACTACAAAATACAGAAAGTTATTCTTTACTCCTATGCATTGTCAATTTTTACACCACAATCCAAACAGTCCAGCCTGGAATGGATTTTTGTAGGCAGATATGAGCATATTTCCTCTGACAGCATTAGCTCTGCCCACTGAGCACATGGACAGCGTTAGACAGAAAGCAGCAACTCATGCTGAAACACAGAGAACATCGGTTTAAACATCCATTGCTTACAGCTAATTCTAAGAGCAGAGAAAAGTCTCTCATCTCTGCCCATTATATACACCATGGAATTAACTACACAACCCAGGATAATGTACAGAACATGGCAACTGAATTTATGCAGTGCTGCCTAAGAAAAAAGCATGTAGTAAATTCTGCTCATCAGAAATACCAGTGCTGAGTTTAAAGTAACTGAGAGCTTTTCCAAGGTCTCTTTATGCAGAGGAAAAGTCCTTGCACTGCACAATCAGAAGACACCTGGAGGTTTCATGCAGACACAATCAGTGCCTCTGCTCACCTGTTCTCAATAAGGGGCAGTGGTGAACCCCCTGTTCTCACTGTTCAGCTGACAGGGCTCCATTGATATCACATCCCTGCTTTTCTCACATCAAGTGGGGCTCTCTCACTGATGTCTAGAGCCTTTTGTGTAACCACTCATCTCTTCAGAGGTGCAATGCAACACTCTAGTTTTTCTTTTCATTTTGGTTTAATTTCTTTTTATCATATAAACAGTTACGTTGGAAAAGAGCTCCAGGATCATCCAACCTGACCATTAACCTAACACTGCCAAGCACACCACTGAACCGTGTCCCTGAGCACCACACCAACAATTTTCTGAACAATTCCAGGGGCAGGGATCCCACCACTTCCCTGGGCAGTCTGTTCCAATGCCTGACCAACCTTTAAGTGAAAGGCTTTCCTAATACTCAATCTAAACCTCTCCTAATGCAACTTGAAGCTGTTACCTCTAGGCCAATGGCTTGCCACCTAAACAACCTAGAACATAATTGCCTGTCTGTGTGGAAATATCAGAAGATATTCATTTATCTAACAACCAGAAGCTATAAATATAGAAAACGAAAGGAAGAAAATGAGAAACCAAAACTAAAAGTTCTTGGCAGTAATCCTTGAAAATTATAAACTTAGGATATGCTTTCAGTTACATTTCTGAAAAAAAAAAATTAAATTGCAACAATGCTAAAGCAACTCCAAGATGAACATACAAGAGTGCCATAGGAAAAGTTAAAAGCATTGTAAGCCTCAGTATCTGCAGTTTGCAGATGAGAAATTGAGGAAAAGCAATTAATCAAATCACAGGACACAGAATACTCTGCCACTGCTGCTTTCTTGCAAGATGCACCACATCATTACTTTTAAAGTTTATCTTTCTTGATAACCCGAAAAAACAAACTTTAATAGCGGTTCAATTGCTTTAAGCCTTAAGCTTTGAATCTGTAAGACTCGCCAACCTCCGTGGAAGAAGGCAGCAAGAGCTGAGCCGCTCCCCAGGCAAGGAGCTGGGGGTGACCCCAGCACAAAAGGCAGAGAAAAGCCCTGCAGTGCCCGAACGCGGTGAGCGGGGACACAAAATCATGGTCACAGGTACCACCAACACATTTCCCAGGAACAGTAGGGAAAGGAATGAGCCGAGAACAAGCAGTGAAATCCCCCTGATGTCCAGGAGCAGCTGCCTGGAGCGAGTTTAAATAGAGCCCTACGGCTCGGGGCGGAGGGGTGGGATCCCGGCGCCAGGTGATGCTCGTCAGGGCAATTAAGGGCAATTAGTGACCTTGGGACCCCGGCAGATTTTTTTAGCTTATTCCACTCCCCATGAATTAAACTCAGTTTTGACCACATCTGCTTAAAAAGGGGTATCTTTCTGTCCCCCAGGTTTCAATTACTATTGAAATAAAATGCCATTTAAACACCTGAACAAGCATTAAGCAGATGAACTATGAGCACTAGCACTGAAAAAGTGGTTAACATATTTTTCTTGGCCTTGTATCAACAATATTCCTATATGGCTTGTTTTCAAGGAGCAAGGACACTTGACACAAAAAAACCCAAACAAAAAACCCAAACAAACAAACAAACAACAAAAAACAAACAAAAAACCCTCAAAAAAACCAGGTGAAAGGAAGCTCAAAAGAGTTCATCTTTTCAGACAGTATAGAGGCGAACAAACCCTTATGTCTCTGTGAATTTGGTGTATTTTTTGAGTAGATTAAGAGGAGCTGTGATTAAAAACGGGGTGGGAGATTTAAGGATTAAAGTTTGACATTCCTGGCTTTTGTGACAGGGACTAGTATTTCAGAAAGCTACTGGAGTCTTGTCAAGGCATCAAAAAGTGGACAGGGCTGTACTTATACAAGGCTTTCGAAAATGCCCCTTCCCCCGGTGCTCAAAGAAACAAAGCTGCCAGCAGGTGTAAGATCCAGCATGAGGCGATACCTGGATGGAACAGTTCAGGAGCACAGGGTCACAGCTCACAGCAGGGAGAAGTCGCTGGTGGAGCTCTGCAAGGACTGATACTGAAATTAGAGACATTCAGTTAAGTGCTCTAAGATAGCAACTGGATGGTCCATTATTAAATTATCCCAAAGAACAGATGAATAGGAACATAATCAAGTTGGCTGATTAAAGTCGGCTATCGAAGATGACTGAACATGAACTAAACACCTAATTAAAGAGGAAACATCACCTGTAACACAGGTATTATCTTAATCATAATTTATTGGAGATTAGGATAATATTGCAGAGAAGTTTCACCAAAGATGCTCACCTTGCTTTTACTTTCTTTTGTCATCTTTTTTTTTTACTGTTGTTGTGGGCATAGTATTACATTCTTATATTACAGTCTTACCTTCTAGGTGAAAAAAACGTCTACTGGTTATGACTAGGAATTCACATCAGCTGGAGCAGCACGAATTCCCAAGGGACTAACCATTAAACTCAGCTAGAAACATGCATGCTGTTTGAACAAAAAAATGTATTTAAAAATGAAAAACAAAAAGTCTCACTTTGGGCGAGGCAGGCACCTAATTGCAGTGAGACTCTGCTTTCGCAACACTTTGAGAATTTCAAATTATTTGCATCATTTGGCTACTTAACCAATTCATTTAGACTCAGTTTAAACTGTTGTCATGGTTTTGACCCTGGCT